>JACEIK010011933.1:901-14279 GCA_018107945.1 Datura stramonium | reverse complement strand
CTTTAATGAAAAACTGAAGTTGGGGGCATATATATAATTGGGACCTATAAGTCGCATTCCTGGAATGCGATTTATAAGTCGCATTTTGCCTTGCGACGTGTCAAGTTGGCGCTTGTCCGATCTTTCCCCGGGCCTTTTTCTAGCATGTATGGCATTCTAAAACTCTTAATCAACATGTGAATAGGCCATCTACATGTTAAGAATTTACGGGGTGTAACAATAAATTGCTTTCGATTGTACTTAAATAATGAGAAGTACTAGGAAAGTGACCCCAATTTTGAATTGATCCCTTTAAATCACCCAATATGGGCAAATTGAATATGGGATATTGATGAACATGCAATAAATCACTTAGACAACAAATGAGTATCTTTCAATAACACCAATTGTGTCAATCTACCTCAATTTTATCAAATTCAAGAGAACTTCCTTCTATCTAATTGCTTATTGTTAATTGGAATTCATCCTATGTCTAGTTGAATCCATTAAACAAGGGTTAGAGCCTTGAATTATTGTTGATTGATGCTAACCAAACCTAAATTGACTCTTTCAAGCACCATAAAGGTAATTGGACAGGATTCAATAACTTTCATCATTAATCACACTTTATAATCCATAAATCAATCAAATTTTCTTAAGACCACACTCAATTTTACCCGATCGGGATCACTAGGGTTCACAACCCTAGATTTGATTTAATTACTCATGGAAAGGAGAAGATAAGAAAGCAAGTAATCGAATATTCTTACCAATGAAATTGTAATTTGGAGATGAAACCTGAATTGATGAATTTAAATCTTTAAATTATATGATGGATTTACTTTCTATGCTATGAACTATGAAATATTCTATCTANNNNATCTCTACAGAATATCCTAGTATATGTGAAAAAAGGAAGAAAAATACTACTTATATTAGTAAAAAAACCCTTAATTCATCTAAAATCAGAGGGCCCCAGGTTTACAGGGACAGAGCGTCCTTTAGAAGGATAGACTGCCCTTTGCTTGGTTGATTAATTTTGGGTTTGCCACATTGTTGTCCGTCCTTTGATTGGCGGACCGTCTTCTGGAAAGACGGTCTGTCCTTTACCTCGTCAGCTGCTAACCACTTGGAAGTGGTTTTTGGATCAAGCCAAGCCTGATGGACAGTTGAATGTGTGGACCGTCCTTCTGAAAAAGTGGTCCATCCTTTGTTTAGTTCTTGGGAAGATTTGTGGCTTTGGCTTCTCTTTTCCTTATTTCACTTGGGTTCCTGAAACATAGCATAATGAGGTCAGTTTTGACTTAAATTTAGTACCTAAAGACATGAAAATCTCTATGAAATGAAGAAAAGATGTGTCACAAATTCCCAACATATCAACACCCCCAACATAAAGCATTTGCTTATTCACAAGTAACTAAAATGAGAAAACAAATGTAACATCTAAACTAATGTCCTGACATCACAAATTGCAATGACTAGGGTGGTTTTGATAATCAGCTAAAAGCACACATTTCAATCCAGCCAACCCCTCCATCCAATAAAACCATTTTTATCGCAACTGCTCGGACTAAGCATATAATCTCTACTAATGACATCATATCAACATTCACACATATAGATTTGAGAAGTAAAACATGTCAGCTATTTACATCCATACGCCTTCACAATCAGACTAAGGAAAGTGTCCATTTTCTAAAGCAATAATAACACATATTTTAAGGACACACGAGATCAAAAGTGAAGAAAAAACACTAAACTCTCAAAAAGAAGTTCACAAAATAGGTCACAACTACCATATGCTTGTCTATTTACTCAAACTCCTTTTCTTTTGGATATCTGGGTTGAGATCACTCAAAGGATTATCTAACTTATTAATGATAATCAAGGGAATGATAGGATACACATATGTACTTTAGTGACTCATTTACCATCCTTAAACACTTCATCACTCTTCCACTACCTTTCTAACTTTTAGGATCCCCTCTTTTTCTTCCCTTCTATACTTAGCAACTTTTTACACCCCCAAGGTATTTTGGAGTCTTTATTTTCCACCTTATCACCACAACTTACACCTTTTTTCTCATTTTTCATCACATTTCAAAGTGTCAAGGAGGATGGGTTCAAAAGAGGGTCAACTTGAGAATTGATTTTTGCATTCATTTCGGTTGATCAAGTAAAAAGGTCAAAGACTCCAAAGGAGAGGCTAGGGATTGCATCTTTTGGTAGGTATATTAGGCAAGTGTGGCTTTTGAAACACGAAGAAGGCCTAAGTTCACCTCTACAACCCATAGTCAATCCTAAGTTCAGGCACAAGTATCAAGGCAAGTTCTACAATGTAGCCAAATCAAGTGAATAAGCAAAATTTCCTACCACATAATGGCACATGGCTATCAAAATGACTGAACATATTACTCTCAACTAGGTACACATTGTCATAATTAGCACAATTACATATCAAAAGTCGAGGTACAAAAGTCAATACTAAATAGTTTCTGCAAAAATTTGAGAGGGCATTGTTTTCCAAAATTGCTACAAGCATATTAGGAACTCAATTACCACCACTACTTAAGTCTGAAATATTTTAATCAACCAAAATGACTCAATTAGTAGGTTGGTAATCTTAGGAATGTCATCTAGAAATATATTATTAGGCCCCCACACTATGAGAATTTAACTATATTATTTTGTCAGAATCAACAGAAAGCAAGTCTCACGGGAAAGACCCATGGCTAAGAAAACTCAAGAGGATCCTATGCTAAGAAAGATATAAAAAACATATGAAAAATATATACTAAGAAAGTAATAAAATGGACCATCAAACACATTAGTCAACTCAAAAATTCATAATATCCTACAAAACAAGAGTTGTCATAACAAGCAATAGTACAAGCAAATATGCCACATAGGGCCAAATAACATCTATCCCCCACTTAAAAATTGTGCAATGTCCTCAATGCACATACAAAGAAAAGAAAAAGAAGAAGAGTGACAAAAGCTCCCTATAATGAGCAAAGAACAACAAAAGCATAAGAGTGACAAAAGCTCCCTGTAGCGCTCAGACTACGCTAGTAAAGGTAATCTTTTGGGGTGTCGCTAAAGTACTCACCTATATTTCATGAGGTTGGCCCTGGATGTGGAAGAACGAGTCCTCCTTTGCTATCCTAAGGTCCTCAGCCTCTGTGGTGTCTAGGTATGGGTCATCCTCCTCCTGGAGGTCTTTCTCAACATGCTCAATCTGCTCCTGCCGTAGCCGACCCTTACCTTTTTCATGTGGAGGGGAAGTAACGAATGGTTGTGCTAGAATGGGAGGAAAACCTTGCTCCTGTGAAATTCTGCCTATGGTGGCCCTTAGAACTGGAGCTGATGGAGGTGAGGTCTGAGCTTGGTCCAAGAGGATTGGAACCGCATGTGGAAGTAACTCTATCAAACTAGATATAGGAAGTGTCTTATCCACTAATGGTATTTGGACCTCCTCAGGCTACTACTGATGAATCTACAAATCTAGCACTATGTCTTTGGTCTCAGCTAGGTCCGTTCGGAGGCTCAAAATGTTGGATAAACTAGCACCCTACTCGAACCAGAGAAGTCTAGCATCCATCATCCCTAGATGGGAACTCAAGGCCTCATGAGAGCTCCTGATAGCATCCTGGAGCGACTGCAAAGCATGCTTAATAATGGTGGCCACAAAATCATACAGGTCCTCAATCAGTTTGGCCAGCTGGCGCTCCTCTCAATCAAGCCTAACAGCTAAGCTGGGTAAAAAGTCTCCAGAGCTCAAGAGAGGCCTGGATAAGGCAGCTGGAAACCAAGAAGGATGGACTCTATGGTGAGCAGAATCTGAAGGTGTTGTGTCTGATACTGTAGGGGGATGTGAAGTGAGCTCCTCAATCTGGATACCTTTACTCTCTGTAATGAGCCCAACTGGAAATATTGAGCTAGGATGGCTAGCAGTAGTGACAAGTGCGTCATCCCTCATCTTGATGATATAAATCACCAGATGAGCATTACTAGCCTTGGGAGCCACCACACTGACTGCAATGCAGCTATTGATGGCGGACCGCACAGTTAAAAAGCCAATGAGGATCCTATTTAATGTGCTAGTTAAAGTGGATCAGTTTATCTTCCCAAATGACTTTGAGATCGTAGATTGCGAGGTTGATTTTGAGGTACCCATCATTTTGGGGTGACCATTCCTTGCTACTAGGAGAGCTTTGGTGGACGTTGAGGCTTGCCATTTGAAATTCAAACTGAACAAGGAGGAGGTTACCTTCATGTCTGCCAGTCAATGAAATACCCCAATGAGTTTAGGGTGGTGTCAGAAATCGAGGATGAGTTTGAGTTTATTGATGAGGTCTGAGTAGTCAAGAGACTTGCATCATTCCGCGATGTTAAATCAGTCACTTCTTGGGAGGCAATACATGAGGTGGTTTGGTGAAGTCTAAGTAATCAAACCATCTGCGTCATGCCACAATGTTAAATCAGTCACTTCTTGGGAGGCAACCCAAGTATCTTGACATATGTGTTCTCAGTGTGCAGGTGAAACAAAATTAGATGAGAGAAAAATTGCAGCATAGGACTATGCTACGAGCCTCAGTACGGACCGTATAACGATTGTACAGCTCCTAGTACTACCGTGGTGAGAAGCAGAGATTGGACCAGGTGGATGAGTTTACGTTATGGTTGGTCACTGAAAACTGTATCTCCATTGTATGAGGAGTAGTACCCACTGTAAGGATGAACTATGCTACATATGAAAGTGCAGAAATCTTGACTTACGTATCATAGCACAAACCGTACCTTCATGGTACGAATTGTACCATGTGCTCATAAGTCCCCAAGTAAGTTCCCACAGTCACTTGCTACGAGTCTAAGGGATTAATTATAGGTCTGACCTATGACTCATGGTACGAGTCATGATGGGAAATTTGAATGAAATAACTCAAATGACCCAACTCGACCTGGATTTTCTTCATCCACCCCAAACCTATTTAAAATCAAAATTTCGGACCTAACTTTCCCTCTCACTCACAAACGCAACCCACGATCATCTCCCCTCAATCCTCAATCATACTCATGCAAAATCCCATTTCTGAGCTTGAATTATTGCAATTAAATTGCACAAGCTAGTCAAACTGCTAGCTCTAACCTGAAGGAAGCAAGAATTGTTTAAAGAATTTGATCGTAGCAAGTAAGTAATAAACTCCCAATGTTAATCTCTTGCTGTCATTGTAGCCAAATTTTTACGTTGATTCCTCCATTCATGAACATGAGGAAGAGGAATGTAATCAAAGGCTACACACAAATGCCACTGATGGGTTTAGGAGAAAAAAATGCTCAAGAAATTAAATAAATGTTCAAGGTGTGAGTTAATAGGTGAAATATATGATGAGGTTTGAGTGGGTAGAAAAAATAGGGTATTGTGAGTCAAGGTAGTTGGGAATTTTGAGTACCCATCTCAAAGTTTGATTAATTGCATGAATTGAGCATGCTTAAGGTGAGGATAGGCTTCACAGGCCTTCCTACGACTCGTGGTTTCATGCTATGACTCATAGGATGGATCGTTGGGACTGTCCTAAGTCATTTGAACTGGAAACTCATGGTACGAACCCCGGGTTACAACATGTGGTATCTCACTACAAGTCGTACTTGGTGGTCGTACCAAGAATCAGACAAGGGTCAAGTTAAATAGTAACAATACGACCCTTAGTATGACTCGTGGAACCCAACTATGATCTATAACACGAGTTATACGAAAATACAAAAAGTCATGAATGTCTAGAATTTCTCCTACGACTGTCAGTACGAATCGCACCAACATGGCACAAGTCGTACAATTGAGTCGTGATAGCGAAAAACAGTATTATGAGTCTTACTACGAATCGTACCACCTAGGTACGACTCATACTGATGAGTCGTGGTAAATTACTAAAAATAATATTCTTGCTTCCTTTCTGAGATCACACATTCTAACCTTTTTCTCCATAGGTACAATGACGATAAAGAGGACAGGAACCAAGAATACCCAGGATAAGAAGGCTAGAGCTAAGATTGCTGCTTGGAGGGGCCTGAGGGATGAGGCCTCTAAATCGGAGTAGGAGAAGGGATCCCCTAGTGGTTCGGTGGAGGAGTACCAAGTAGACACAGATGACACATATGAGCCATGGACCACTAGGGCACAGGCCAAGACTTCGGCCGAAGTTGTTTTACGCACACCTTTCGAAGCTCCCCAATTTGAGGAGGAAGTCGAGGAGCAGCCTCAGAAGCCCGATAAGGCTCCACTACTGACGAGGGGTCGGATAAGGCCCAATCTAGAGAAGGTGCAACTGAGGAAGGGTCTAATGAGAAGGCCCAAACTGGAGATGAAGCAGATGAGGAAGGGTTTGAGGAGGAGGCCCAAGATAATGAGGATGATCAGACTCTGCCTCCAAAGAGTCAAACCATGAGGTGGTATACACCCGGTGCTCAGGCAATCTATGAGCATGGTCTGGCTCGCACCTCTACATAGCACCCTAAGCGGAGTATCCAGGAGGAACGCGAGATCCTGAGTAGTGCACTAAATGAGGTCGAGGAGATGAAGTGAATTTTTAACTTCTATGAGTTCAATTGGATGGCTAGAACTCCTGATCGCTATAGTGCTGAATTGGTCAGGGAGTTCTACGCCAAATACCTAGCGACGATGGAGAAAAAAACAAAGGTTGGGAAATGACTAAAGAGTATCCCAGGCTTTATAGTGTGTTGGTCTAGGGTAAGAAGTTGACATCTCAGGGAGGACCATTGCCCGGATGCTTTATGGGCCTCAGTTCAAAGCTCCATATGCTACTACCGAGTTTGATTACAGAGCAGATGCCCTCAAAAGGGTGAAGCATCTAGGCTATGAGGAGAGATAGAAGTAGGTGAAATTTCTAGCAATGGTAATAGCTGAGGAAAAGGAGGAGGTTGAATGGGTGATCAGTGGACGGCAGGTTACAAAGGCTTCACTTAACTTCATAGTGAAGTCCTGCTAGACACTAGTACGCCACATGCTGGAACCGACAGCTAATGATAATACACTGAGTGTTAATAGAGCAGCATTGGTGGCTTGTATTATGTCTCGATATGCCATCAACATCCCGTGAGTGATAGCTAATGAGACACGAGATTTCTCTCTAGGCCTGAGAACCATTATGCCATTCCCAAGTCTCATCCATAGACTTTGTAGAGATGTTGGGGTGAGGGTGTTGAGAGAGATTGATGTGGAGGTTAGAGACCATAGGACTGTTCATATTGGTCTTATCAGAGACAACATAAACCTGGTCAACAAGGTTTAATTACCCACAGTAGTCCCACCAGCACAGTTAGTAGGGGGCGAGCATACAGACGTCCCTACCTTAGCGGAGCTCAATGAGATGCCCACTACAAAGGCCATCCATATAGAGGCAGCTCTGAGTACTTCCTCCACACCTCCCATGGCCATTCCTAGCTAGGTCCCAACTGGCTATGTCCTAGTTCATCAATATTTTATTTAGAAGATGGGAAAAATACTGATGTTGATCGATAAAAAGGTCAACTTGATGAGTGAGAATGTCAAGCCTTGTGTGAAGGCTGAGATAGATGAGGTTGCATAGCCGGTTGAACAGCTTTGAGCTCCGTTTCAATGAGCACTTAGCTGATTAACCGGACATATGCAGCTTGAGAGAGGATTTGGAGGCCCTGCAGAGTAAAGTAACTGAGTTGTCATCTAGACAACCGACTGTATTAGCGGCCCCCACCATCCCTGAGTTTGATGAGGAGCTTGACCTCAGGGCATTCTGTGCTCTGATAACAGCTGGTGGAGATAAGGGGGAGAGGAGGACCTCATATGTTGTTGATGAGGAGCCCTCAAGGAAGAGAAAGATAAGGGAGAGAAGAGAGAGAAAGTGAGCAGTAAAAGCTAGCTTGTAGTCTCATTAAGAGCACATGTCTGAGCTACAGGACCGAGTTAGAGGAGCTGGGAGCTCAGATGTTGTTCCTGGAGAGCTTGCAGGTGGCAAGGACCTTTCAGGTAAGCCATATTCAGCCAGAGTTATTACTGAGGTCACGGAAGTGGCCATGACTATTGAGGGGGTGAGCACTGCCCCAGTTTCCACACTATTGAGTGTATCGGCCGCCACTGGTGCCATGATTGTAGCAGAAGGAATTGTTCTTGGCACCCGCCTCCGCATGATGACAAGAGCACTTATAGCACCACAGGTATGTCTCTCTCCTATTCCTTACATTTTTATTTCTTTGGGGATAAAACATGTTTCAGAAAAAGGGAGGTGTACTTATTTTTGATTTCTTCCTAGAGGTTTTGTTGGCGTGTTTCTTTTCCCTCGAACATGTTATCTAGTAGAACAAGCATGTTAAGGATTTTTTTGTGTTTTGTTTAACTAGGAGTAGCTTAGGAGTACTTTACAGCCAATAAATGCACTTATTTTAAAGTAGTTGAAAAAGAACCCTTTTTGAAATTTTTTATGTTAGCTGTGTGTGTGACTGCAAAGCATGACTTCGGTGGATCTTTTTATGTCATTTAAAATATTAGCATGTATAATTGTGTCTTAGTTGTGCATGAACTAGATAGATAGAATAAATACAAACCTGTATCATGATTGAGTGAGGATTTTTGCTGAGTTCAATACTTTGTAAAGGATCTAGAACTTGCCTGGTTAGTCTTTACATAGGTTTCAGGATAGTTGGTTAGGAAATGATCATAGGTCGTTTTTGTGTTAGTCTACTTTTAGCCTATATTGCCTTACCATATGGAAAATGAATCCCTTGATCCCATGTTTGAGCCTAAAGTTGACCATTTTCCTTTGATTACCCATTCACCTTTCCCATGTTTATAATAAACATGTTTGGCCCTAGTCCCTCCTTGGACATTGTGAACCTCAACTTAGGCAAAATACCTAAGTTGAGGGTGGCTATAGTAGGGGTGCGTAGACCGGTTGGGGGAAAGAAAGAAAAGTTCAAAGAAAAGTTGTGTATGGTGTGAAATGTCAAAAGATAAAAAAAAAAGTGTTGAGTTGTCAAAAGCAAAGAAAAGAAAAGAAAATAAAAGAAAAGAACTGAAAAAGATGAAAAAGATACACCACACCCACAAGTGACTCTTGAAAGGAGAAAAAGGGAGGAAACTTGAAAAAGGATAAAAAGGGGTAAAAAGGTGAAAAGTGAAGCCAAGTTGTGTAGTGCCAAGGAGGGTTAGTTACTAATTCCATATCTACCATACCCAGCCCGAAGCCTACATTTCAAGCCGAGAAAAGTCCTATAGTTATCCTAGCTTGACTTTCTAAAAAATTGGAAGTTGTTTTTGTAAATAGCATTAGTGAAAGCTCAATTTTCTGCTAATAGTTAGATTCCATATCTAGATCCATGTATTTCATGAGTTGTAGTTGCATGTATGCATATCTGACTGTGTTTGAATGAAAAAAGGGTCAATGTCTGATAATGGTCTTTCGTGCAAACTGTTGTGTTGATTTGTTGTGGGTTTACAACACTTTCAATGCTTAAAACTAAGAAAATATGCATGGTCTTAGGTGTTTTTATATAGATATGATGCACTTTTTCTTTTTTTTTAGGAAAATAAGGTGTTGGAGTTGAAAGATGTGAAAGGAGGAAAAAGAGTGCAAAAATTGGACCAAGTACAGACCTTAGTACGAGTCGTACCTTGGTAGTACGAGTCGTACTGAGATTCATGATGAACTTTAGAGAGATTTTTCATGTTGCTAGACAAGTACAACTCTTGGTGCGAGCCGTACCATTGGATGTTGTAGATGAGGAGCCCTCAAGGAAGAGAAAGAGAAGGGAGAGAAGAGAGCGCAAACGGGCAACAATAGTGATAACGCTCAAATTACACTTATCATTTGTAGAAAATGTAAGTGATCGTTGTATCAAAACAAATAACACAACAGATGTCGGGGTCGAATCCCACAATGACTAGAGAATGATTTACACAAGTGTTGTTTAGTGAATTGAATTTATTCGCATCCAAGCAATGAAAACGTAGAAGTAAATTTTGGGGGAAGTGAAGGAAATAATATTGTGGATTCAAAAACCAGCTAATCAAGAGAGAAAGATAACCAAAATTGAGAAACAATAATGAAAAAAGGCTAGAGGTGTGGTGTAGATGAGATGTCAATCAAATCGGGATTTACTAGACAGAAAATTATTACTAATATGTAAATAACCTTGGAAAAAGATGGATCCCGATGTTTTTCAACCACTTGGGCTCCTTATCCTCAAGTCCTTTCGAACCTCAAGGTACAATTCAACTATTCCAATATGGTTTGGATTAGGGGCTGAGCTATTTCTAGCCATCAACCTCTAAAGGGATTATGATCATGGGTTTTGGCTATTTCTAGACCAACCCCACATAATCAAATCCAAATCCCCTATTTAATTATCCCCCATTACTTAATTCTTCTTTTTCAAGCTAAAATCAAGCAAGAAAACAATACCCATATTTGCGACTATGAGCAATCAACTATAATTTGTGGAGAATCCAATAGATTTACAGTAAGTAATAACATGACAAATCTAGCAATACCCAATCAAATTAAACATCCATCATCATACACCTCAATCTATAGATTTAGCTACTCATAATTGAGAAACACAAGAGCATATTCATTAATAAACTCAATAATTTCATCATTTGGAGTAAGCACAATCAAACTCAAAATATCTCTACAATGATGGTTATACCTTGCTGAAGAAGATGAAGATGAAAAAGAAATATTCAAATATTTCTTCTCTTCTCCATTGAAGTTCTTTCTTTATCAAAATGTAAAGGTAATATTCAATGATATGTTCAGAGTACTTTTTCTAGAAACATAACATTCTCTTCTTTTTCAAGGATGGATATTTTTTCCCCTTTTCAGGCATTTTTATCTTGTGATGGAACCGGCGGTTCACCGGTTTCTATTTGCGGGCCGCCGGATGCTTTCCTCTATGATCCAGTGAAGTTCCAGAGTCTTTTGGCAATTCAACAGTTGCTATCCATGATTCGCCATTTGATTTCATCATTTTTCCATCAATGTCCAACATATTTCAGTGATGGAACTGATTGCTTTTCGCGAACCGCCAGTTGCAGTTGTTCATCAAACCAGTGGGTGTCTGCGGTTGACCAGTGTTTCACCGGTGTCCTCCGGTGGAGCGGCGGTTTTCTGAATCTCATCCTTTTTACTCAATTTCATGCTCCTTCTCTTCAAGTTAGGTACCTGCACATCCAAAGGCAAAAAGGGCATAAAATCCCACTAAAATACTTAAAAACTAAGTCAAAGCTCACGCTTAAAAGCCTAATGAGTTAGTAAAATTACCAATCTGTCAAATACCGAAACATGAACCATTGCTTGTCTTCAAGTAATGTAATTCTTATCAACTGAGCAAAAGGAATAGTAAGTCACTCCACAAGAGTTTATGCATCAATGACCGCTTAATCTATGACAACCCAAAAATGCTCACCAACTCACAGAAAAAGAGAAGCAATTTCCCCCCTAACAATGTGGAAAAGTTTCAAGAGGAAACCACAATTCATAGGCATGATTCACAACTACTTTCGTTCTGCAAAACAAGGGAATAGCTTATCCAATCAAATACATACAACATCTCAAATCATAATCACTACACATTTAAAGTTTGCCTTGGAGCACACATTACTCATGCCTCAATCACACCTTTACTTTAATGCAAGTATGCCCCCAAAAGGGGGTGATGCCACTTACTACAAGAGAGAATCCCCTTTTTTTTTTAATCATAAATCAATGCATACATAGGGGATTATAGAAGATGATGATCACACTCACTCTCAACAAAGAAATGTCCATGCACACAGCTTGACCCATAGGCTTGCCCTTCGAGTAATTCACCACTAATGTAGAGAAACTACACTCAAAATCAATTTGGACTTGCGGGTCATGGTGAAGGCTAAGGGTAATGGTAGGATAAATATTTAGCTCTAGTGACTTGAACCTCCCTTATGCCTTTATGTGGACATTTTTATCTTCCCTATCCAACTCTTTAGATAACTCCACCTTATTCCTCCCTTTGCAACCATTTTCGTCTTTTATGTCTCAAAGTCCTTCCTTGTAGCTCATTTGGCCATCACATTAAGCCTTGTCTAAGCAAGAGATAACACCATTTCATTACTTTTTTTTCTTTTGGTACTTCAAGGTTTCTCAACCCATCATTTCATTCATTTTGATCACAATTTGATGCTACCTCAAATTTAGGCTCATCATATTTCCCCTTTTTTGTAAACCCCAAAACTTAGGCTTTTTGCCTCTTTCTCAGTGATTTCCTTATCTCTCCCTATGTATTGGGCTTCAAGCCCCTATTATTCTCATTAACTCACCACTGGAAATTAGGGAGGATTGGTTCCAAGAAGAGGGTTACAAAAAGAGTCATTGGCTTGTATTATGGTTTTCAAGAATAAACAATCCATAGGCTCAATATTTGCTAGCAAGGGAAGATATTTTCGGAGGTCATTTTGGATAAAGTAACTAATCAAATGAAAGTCTAAAATCATGCTCTAAGTGCAGCTACATCTAGGATTTCACCTTGAGTCACACTTAGAGCAAGTTCTAGACAAGAAGAGATGCATGAGATTCATTCCAAATATCCTTACCACACAAGGAATCACACCCAAAGAGTTCACACAAGTCATTATTATCACAAGATTTTGATTCAAGACATGAGAGCATGCAAATCCATAAGTCAAATAGGGAATGTGTAATGTATGACAAGAGAATGCTATAGCTTTCATTTCAAATGCCCATTTTCATTTTATTATGCCACACAAAAGTTTTTGGCGGTACCTCTCAAAAATAGTTCCACAAAAGACTCAAAGAAAGCACATGGTTTTTTTCCTTAAGAGAGTCGCCTCACAATCTATCATTGGGAAATGTCAACCCGATTCAACAACAAAAAGAAAATAAAAAGAAAATGCTCTATGGGAAAGAATCGTGGTATGAAGAAAAATTTTGGAGTTTGATTACTAGCTATTATTTACAAAGGCAAATAAAATCAAACTTGGGTCACAAATTTAGGCATTAAGAAGAAAGACTCATTCCAACAACATAGATGACATTTCATTTTATTTCATTGCTTCATAGCTCAACATCCACCAAAATAAGATAAACACTCCCCTCCCCCCAAATTAAAATAACACATTGCCCCCAATGTAAGAAGAGATGAACAACAAGTTAAAGGGGACTCCCTTAAAGATTTGGTGTTTGGGATTAGGAACCCATGAGTACGTGGCTTCATCAAAATTCCAAGAAGTAGTTTTTGATGGAGAACACATAGATGGATCAGGTGGGAGTTCTAGTGATTTTCGTGGCTCGGGAACTACCCATTTATTCGGTAGGGCTCTGAGCTCATGATATGAAGTGGTATACACCCC
>JACEIK010011932.1:20437-33249 GCA_018107945.1 Datura stramonium | reverse complement strand
CAAATAGGTACTTCATCTTTAAGTGTCCTAATTATTGATAATATGCTAGATAATGTTTTTGTCTCTAGTGGTACTCTTATATATGAGGATACTTTTAATGACGTTGCCTTGTCTGACACCTTTCTTTATTATCTCTTTGCTTATGATAATACTCATGCTTGTTTAAAGGGCTTGCCTTGTGAGACAAGGGTTTTTCTTGACATGATTGGTCGTGGGTTTGACAAAAATGAATGGATATCATTTCCTTTTGACCCCGATGGCCCTTTGTATGTATGTGTGTTAGTTTGGCCTTATTACACTTGTGCTAACCCTCATTCTATGAGGTGATTTATTGTTGTTTGTCTTCTTTCAGATTTGCAAGGTTTAAGATTAAAGGACGAATCCTTTTCAAGAAGAGGATAATGATGCAATCCACATTCCTTCAAGACCATTCACAAGGAACCAAGCATGGGAGCTTGTCACGACCCGAACATAGGCCTGGATAGAGACACGGGACAAGAAGCCCTGAGAGACCCCAAGTAGACCCATGGCATGAACATAGTTCTAACTCAATCAAATAAAGCGAAAAACTTGACATAATAAACATAGGGAAGTCTAAGAATAACATAACATTAAAATCGGAATCCACATAATAAATGACGAGCTGATTACTACATATAGTTTGAAAGCCTCTGCATAATTAATGGGTTGATGGGAAAACACCCTGAACTAACCCGACAAGTCTGAAAACTGAATGTATAAAGATATTTGATAGCACATGGTGCTCGGAAAATGAGGACTCACCACTAAGCTTGATGCTAACTCAAGCTGAGACTGTCCTTAAGCTGAGACTGAGCTGGTAGAGAATATATGTAGGTATCTAGCCATCATATCTGTCTCGCCTTTCCATGTAGCTCCCTCCACATGTTGATTCCTCCATAAAACCTTAACTGAAGCTACTTCTTTATTTCTTATACTTTGAACCTGCTGATTCGGTATTTCCACCAGAACCTCCTCATAACTAAGGATCCTTCACACCGACACTGTCCATCAGGAAATATAGAGCCAGATCACACAAACACTTCTTATAGAGCGATACATAAAAAATAGGATGCACAGAAGAAAATTCTAAGGGCAACTCCAATTCCTTTTCCACCTCGCCAACCCGTTTCACAATCCAGTAGGGACCAACATAACGGGGACTGGGTTTCCTTTAATTCCAAACCTCATCACTCCCTTCATAGGAGACACCTTTAGAAACACCCAATCATCCACTACAAACTCATGTTCCCTCCTCCTTACATCGGCAAAGGACTTTTGGCGACTTTGAGCTGTTTTCGACCTATCCCGTATGAGCTGAACTTTCTCCATGGCCTTGTGGACTAAATCCGGTCCTATCATCACAGCTTCACCAACTTCAAACCAACCAATAGGTGATCTACATCCCCGCCCATGGAGAGCCTCAAATAGAGCCATCTGAATGCTGGAATGGTAGTTGTTATTGTATGCAAACTCGATAAGAGACAAATGGTTATCCCAAATACCCTTGAAGTCTATCACACATTCTCTCAAAATGTCCTCAAGAGTCTGAATTGTCTGCTCCTCTTGACCATCCATTTGTGGGTGAAATGTTGCACTAAGCTTAACCTGGGTACCTAATCCTTTTTGTAACGACCTCCAAAACTGAGAGGTAAACTGAGTACCTTTGTCTGATATGATGGACAAGGGAACTCCATTCAACTGAACTAGCTCTCAGATGTATAGTTTGGCATAATCTTCCACTGAATTTGTGGTTTTGACTGGTATAAAATGAGCGGCTTTGGTCAACCTGTCTACAACAAGCCGAATGGAGTCATGTTGCCGACGCGTGTAAGGAAACCATGTGATGAATTCCATATTGATTTCCTCCCACTTCCAAGTGGGTATACTGATATCCTGAAGCACACCTACCGGTCTGGTGCTCGACCTTCACTTGGTGACAGTTTGAACACTTAGCTACAAATTATACGTTGTCCTTCTTCATGCCACTCCACCAATAGACTTCTCGTAGGTCACGGTACATCTTGGTGGCACCTGGATGTATCAAATACCTAGAATCATGAGCCTCATGCAAAATTCAATTTCTCAAGTCATCAACATCCGGGACACACAAGCATCCTGATATCGAAGCACACCATCTCCCCCTTTGGAGAAGACTTCTACCTTCTGATTCTAAATAGCTTCCTTTAACTTTACCAAAATAGGGTCCTCGTCCTATCTAGATTTTACATCAGTTACCAAGGATGATCCTGACTTGTTCTAGATTATAACACCGCCATCGGTCGAGTCAACTAAATGAACTCCCAACCTTGCAAGCCAATGCACATCCTTCACTAGCTTCTTCCTCCCCTAATCCACATGGGACACTCTCCATAGAGAGTCTACTTAGTGCGTCTACCACTACATTGGCCTTTCCCGAATGGTAAAGGAAACTCATATCATAATCCTTGAGTAGCTCCAACCACCTCCTTTGCCGTAGATTCAGATCCTTATGGGTAAACACATATTGTAGACTCTTGTGGTCCGTAAATACACCTACATGGACCCCGTACAAATAGTGTCTCTAGATCTTTAATGCAAATATCATTGCCGCCAATTCAAGATCATGGGTCGGGTAATTCTTCTTATAAACTTTCATCTGCCTAGAAGCATATGCTATAACTTTACAATGCTGCATCAATACACAACCAAGGCCGATTGTTGAAGCATCGCAATTCACCAAAAATGCATCGGTACCCTCCGGCAGGGTTAACACCGGTGCTGAGGTAAGTCGAATCTTCAACTCCTGAAAACTTCTCTCACAAGCCTCCGAAAATTGGAACTTCACTTTTGGGTCAATTTGGTCAATGGCTCTAGAATGGACGAAAACCCCTAAACAAATCTCTGATAATAACCAACTAAGCCCAAAAGGCTTTGGATATCTGAAGGATTCACCGGTCTAGGTCAAATCTTCACTGCTTCTATTTTCTGAGAGTCCACCTTTATGGCCTCACTTGATACCACATGGCCCAAAAATGCCACCGAGTTCAACCAAAACTTGTACTTTGCTGAATTTGGCATATAGTTAGCGATACTTGAGAGTTTGTAGCACCACCCTCAAATGAGCGGCATGCTCCTCCTCCCTCCGAGAGTATATCAGGATGTCATCAATAAAATGATCACGAACATATCCAAGTGTGGCTTGAACACCATGTTCATCAAGTACATAAAAGCTGCAGGAGCATTCGTTAGTCCAAAAGACATAACTACAAACTCATAATGACCATACCGCATCCAGAAGGTTGTCTTCGGGATGTCACTTTCACGAACCCTGAGCTAATGGTATCCAGATCTAAGGTATATCTTCGAAAAGAATTTAGCACCCTGAAGCTGGTAAAATAAATCATCAATCCTTGATAGAGGATACCTATTCATGATGGTGACCTTGTTCAATTGCCGATAATAAATACACATATGAAGCGAACCATCTTTCTTTTGGAAAAAGAGAATTAGTGCACCCCATAGGGATTTGCTAGGTCTAATGAAACCCTTATCTTAAATGTCCTTCAATTGCTCCTTCAACTCCCTTCACTAGGTTGGAGCCATTCTATAAGGAGGTCTTGGACATAGAATCCTTAACCCCAACTAGATGATATACACAACCTTTGGAGATCATCTTTCTGGCCTTAAGGTAGGAAATAAAGCGACTTACAGGCATAACGGAACTACCTTTCCACTCTATGACTGGCTCACCTGGAAATTTGAACTCTACTACCCGAGTTCTATAATTAACTGAGACATAACAAGCAAATAGCCAATACATGTTGAGGATAACATTGAAATCGGTCATGGCTAACTCTACTAAATCTGCTACGGTGACTTTTTGAAGGACTATGATCAGGCAACTTTTATACAATCGTCTTGCTACAATAGAATCACCCACTGGAGTAGAGACTTAGAAGGGTTCTGATAAGATTTCGGGACTGACTCCTAATCTACTAGCCACGTAAAGTGTCACAAAAGACAAGGTAGCCCATGGATCTAACAAAGCATATACATTAAGATGGAAAACTCGTAACAAACTAGTGACTACATCCGGGGAGATCTCCTACTCCTAGCGAGATGCTAAGGCGTAGAATCTGTTTTGGCACTGACCGCCACCTGTGCTAGTACATGCCCCTATTGGGTTGGGTGTGCGGGTGGAGCTGCGAAACTAAAAGTTGGGCCTCTGCCCCTATCATGGCCCTGTCTAGCGATTGGGAAATCTTTTAGCATATGTCGGGGCTTCCCGCACCCAAATCAAGAATCTGTACTTGCCAAAAACTGGCCTATGTGCCCCCGACCACACCTGCCGCAAACTAGCATACTGGAATCTGCGGGCCTGCTGCTCTGACCCCTAGAGCCTGATGCTCTCCCTCTGTGGACGTGCCTAGGTCTAGATGGCACACTCATCGCTGAAGATGCTGGGGATGAAGATCTCTGGTGGGTCTGTGTCAGTGCCCACCACCTGGCCTCGGTTGAGAGAACCTATAGTTGTTCGTACTGGCCCTCTTGGCCTCTCTCTCCCTCAAATAATCCGCCTCCATCTGCTAGGCGTACAAGACTATCCAGGGGAAATCCATATCTTGATGGAGCATAACAGTCCTGCAATCCTTGTCTAGATAGTCCTCCACCCCATGAACAAACTTGCTCACTCATGCATTCTGATTAACCACTAACTCTGGGGCATATTTTGACAAAAGAGCGAACGCTATGGCATATTCCTACACTGTCATTTTCCCCTGCTTAAGATTCACGAACTCGGTTGCCTTCAACTCCCTCATCTCACAAGGGAAGAATTAATCCAGAAAAGCAACGTGAAACTCCTCCCAACTGATAGGGCCTCCCCTAGCTTCCCTATTATCTTTCCACTATCCAAACCGAATGTGTGCGACCCCCTTTAATTAATATAAGGCCAAATCATCTCACTCTACTCCATTAACCCCCATGACCTGGGTGATCTTCAAAATCTCGTCGATAAACTCATGTAGATCCTTATCCACCTTGGACCCAAGAAACTCGAGTGGGTTCATCCCTAGGAAATCTCTGACCCGAGCCGCCGCCGCATTCCCGTTCTGAGGGAGATGCACCACCGCCTATTGATTGACCCGGGTGGTCAAGGAATGTGCTAGCATTTGTATGGCCAGCCTGAATTTAGCATGGGCAACCGGCTCTGCTGCACGGTGCTCATGGACTGGTGGGGCCTGTTTGTGCCCATTCCCATTACCATCCTCGTGGCCATTTCCATTTCCATACCTTCTACCATTAACTCTTTGGGAGGCATGATTCTTCTATCGCGAATAGCACAAGTTAGGAGGATAGAGAGACATTTCACCTCACGACATAGATCATGAAAGAATGGAACATTTCCTAAATGTATTGTAGCCTCTTCATCATAAGTGTGACGCTTCACACCCATAAAAAAGACTCTAGTTAACGCGGTTTTCAGACAGCCTAGGACACTTTTAAACCTATTTCTCTGATACCAAGTTTGTCATGACACGAACATAGGCCCAGATCGAGACACGGGACAAGGAGCCCTGAGATACCCCAAGTCAACCCATGGCATGAACATACTTCTAACTCAATCAAATAAAGAGGAAGACTTGACATAATAAACATAGCAGAAGTCTAACCATAACATAACATCAAAATCGGAATCCACATAATACATGACGAGATGATTATTACATATAGTCTGTAAGCCTCAACATAACTGATGGGTTGATGGGAAAACACCAACTAACCTGACAAGTCTGAAAACTTAAAGTACAAAGATATCTGATAGAAAATATTCCTTGGGAGATGAGGGCTCACCACTAAGCTACATGCTAACTCCAGAACTGGCTAATGGTGGGGCTGAATCTGAAGATAGGAGCTTGTATCATAAAACGATACAACATAGAATATGCGGTCAGTACATGGAATGTAACGAGTATGCAAGGTAAGTAAAACTGCTTAAATAAGTAAAATAATTTAAAACATGCATAATATAAAACATAATCCAATCACGAATCTGAGTGTAGGGCTTGCACGCTATTTTCTGAAACCATAATATGAATATAACTGAACATCATAACTAATGGAATGACCCAAAGATTAAATCTGATAATCATAAGTAAAACTAATCATTGGGTCAAACCTGTTTTAGAACATATATATATACCATGAATGATAAACATGCATAACTGAAATTATGAGGAACAATAGGAGACTCGTCTTATAACCGACATTACTACGATAGAGCTTATGTGGTCCCAACTATCACACTAAACTGGGTAGAGCCATCCAAAGCCTTGTCAGGACTAAAGACAATACCATGATATCGATATCAAGCTCAAGGACCATTCGGGGCAGGGGATAGCTCACAAGGGAGGTCCAAAAGTATATATGTATAAATCTAAGTTGGCGTGTAATTTTGAGTCATAGGGGGGATCTACCCCTAGCCTACTTGGAGCTAGACTCTACTCCCCAAAACACGCATATGTTCTCCATAATTTTTTAACGAATCTTACTATCATCTATTGACGAAGCTTAATAATCAATTACATATCAACTCTGAAATCATATATGAGGAGCTTTTCCTCAAACCATACCACAAGTTGAACATAAATGGAAGTCTTAACTCCAAAATCATGTGGTAAGCTTATTCGTGAAATCATAAATCATACTTGAACATATGAGCATTGCCCAATACTTAAACATGCTTGAAAATATTTAATTCACTTGAAAACATGATCATAAATATGGGTAACTTGAAAACATCCTTTTCATCAATAATATCTCATCATACTTGAACATTCATCATAAATCTCAACTTTCATGAACTTCTCATAAATGGTTCATTTTAATTTATAAAGCTTGAAAACATGATTATAATTGAAAACAATGTAAAACTTGCCCATGAATCATCATTCAATAGTGGAAATTAGGAATTTCATGCATTGGGTTAATACGCCATAAAATTCGACATATGAATTTTCATGATTTAGAGAGGGATTAGGTATGGGTGTGAATAAATTCACCCATTCATAATCCTACATACTCGATAGGATCTGATTCTACCAATTTTCTGATTGTCCAATGAAGAATTGTAGAAAAACTTGTAGAGAACCTAAGCTTGATCATCTTCTATGTCCTCAACTTACATGCATGAATGTGAATGATCCTAGAATGAACTTACCCCTCATAAAACTGCCTATTTCGAGCTTAAAATGACGTAGTTTATGAACCTAGGGCTTAGGAATGACGAAAATACCCATAATGAAAATTGTGGAAAAACTGAACTGCCAGTGACCACGGACGTTAGTATGATCCGTTGCTAGCTCCTACGATTCATTGTTACCCCCCATTGCTACACCTTGAAATCAGGTCTCTGATCTCCTACAACAACCGGACAGGACGAGACGTTACAGGCCCAAATGACTCGTTGCTGCTGGTCATCATCAGCCCTGCCTTAACCTAGGATCCCTTTATACGACTACTGATGACGGTCCGTTGTTACCTACAATGGGTCATTCCACGACTCGTTACTTCCTCCTTGACCAAGGACCAGTCTCACCATGACCCCATCCAACGACCCCTAACAATGAATAATGGGTCATTCCTAGACCCGTTACTTCCAACTCCAAACCTGCAATACTTCACCACGGACACATCCTACGGATCGTTAGTGGCACCAACGACCCGTACCAACACTTGTTCTAAGAACATTTTCAATATTTCTGCCATTTTTTTCATTTTAAATCCCGGGTCTAGTCCTGGGAACTTTCGGGGTATGAAAGAGCTCCAAGATCTACAAGGCCTCTTCATGAAAAAGGTGGAACTTGAGTGCATATAGGAGACGTCCAATGAATTGAATGTTTGGATCGTAGCTTGGGAAGAAGAAGGAACACAAGTGTCCAAAGGAATTAAGAAAGTGGCTAGAAGTGAAATTGGCTAATCTTAATTTTCAAGGAAAAGGAAGACCATCCAAATAAGGCCCTTCTTCATTAAGGGAATATTTGTAATAGACTTTCATTTTACTTCACTTAGTATAAATAATAGTTTATTTTACTTGAGCAGTAGATTTTTATGATATGATGAATATTGACTTCGAGTGTAGTGTGCTTGTCTAAAGCCATATATTGTTATCTGCGTAGAAAAAAGGGTTGCAAGGGTACATCATCTCCCTTAAGGTCTTTCAAGAACTACGTGCTACTTGATTTGTGAATTGGAAGTCCTTGTGCTTTCATAAGGGTTGCTAATTTCAATTAGTTTTGTGTCTAGTTAGTTATCCTCTATCTTTCTTTAATTTTCTTGTATCAGCCAACTAGCTTGCTAAGTTTGGAACTAAATGATATAAGAAAAAGAAACATGAATAAAAACTACTATCCTCGAATCATGAGGACTCACCAAAACTGAGATGGAATTGGACTAAAACGGGAGCAGGAGCGAGCTAACGTCGAGACTGAGTCTGGTCACCTGAACCTATATATGAGACGATATAGCATAGAGTATGCAGTCAGAACTTTGAATGTACTGATTATGTAGAGAAAGTAAAACATGCTTCTAAAACGATAGTTTGAAATCATAAGTATAAAACAAGATAGAGCATGAGAGTAAGGGCAACATGCTAAAAATCATAATTTTGAAGTAATCATAATCATGAGATATTCATCATAAATTGAAAAATAATGACCCAAGGTTTAAAATATAGATAGCACATAATGTACCATAGTTGAAATCATAAGTAAAAACTCATAAACGGATCAATGGGTAAAATATATCATGAAATAAAGTAGCATAATTCATGAACACGAGTAGCTTGAAACATGAGGATTAATGGGAGGTTTTGTCATAACCGACACCATCATGATAGAGCTTACATGATGCCCCAACTATTCGCTCAAGTGGGAAGAGCCATCCTAAGCCTTGCCAGGGCAGAGGGTGATTAGGCGTGATATCACTTGTGAGCCCCGTCGAGCTAGGGGAACACTCCCTGGCTACGCCCTATACATGAATATATACCTACGATGATACGTAATTATGAGGCTCGAGGTTTACTTTCACCCCTAGCCTACTCGGTGCTAAACATTATTCCAAAAATCATGCACATGGCACATAATCATGAAAACATACTTGATCCTGCATGGTCTAGTTTGAAATCATAATCATACATGATATATGTGAACTAGCCATGGAAATAGTGCCACAATTGTCCATTAAAAGTAAAATTAATTTTCATGAAATCCATACATACTTCAATAAGACTTCATAACTCGAAATCATAAAATCATAAGTTTAAGAATTCATAATCATTCATGCATACTTGATAATTCATAATAATTTGAAACCATAGGCTAGTAAGTTTAAGATTCATAAGATCATACATAATTGGATGAAATCATCATAAACATGAAATCATAAATTCATAAGAAGTTTGAGGGTCAAATCTACCCTAACAACCATAATTGATCAATTGGAACATGAGAGAATTGGACCCGTAAGAGATCATGGAAAATTTCAATGAATTGGGTCTAACACTAGAATTTGCCAATTTGATACTTGAAGAGTAGAGATCATGAAATTAAATTTGAAAAGGGCATGAGGGTGGAAGAATTTCCCCCATTCATAACCCTACATACATGGGCTTGATGAATCTTTAATTTGATTGGAGACCCAAAGGGAATTGAGGAGAAGATTGACGAAGAACCCTAACTTCACTTAAGGGGATTTGATCTTCAATTAGGGGTGTTAGGAGGAGAATGGGGGTTTAGAATGAATAAAACCCTTTAGAACACCCTTTTATTAGCTTAAAATGACTTACTTTAGGAGTTACAAACTTAGTAATTATGAAAACACCCTTAATAACCTGATTGAAAATTGGTCTCTGCCAGACCCAATAACCCACTTCATGACCTATTGGGTCTCTTCATGGGTTGTAACTTGACCCATTACCACTAGAACTGAAAATCCATTCTTTGATCTTTTTCTTGACACCTCCACTTAACGATTCATCACGACACATAATGGATCACTTTGCCACCCTTTAAGGCTCTATGAAACTAAGGTTTTCACCATCTTTATGCACCAACTTGTCACTTAACGACCCATCAAGTGACTTAACGAGTTACTTGATGACTCATTCTCTGACCTGGTGCAGGTTTTCCTATTTTCTCTATTTCAAGCCTAGGTATGATTTTAGGGTCTTTCTGGGCATTATAGTAAATGTCTAGTTGTTAAGTGAAATTCACAAAATAGTTGAGTCAACAATGCATAAGTGAATCTAAGCTATGAATTGAGGTCACAATCTAGTAGGGTAAATGAGCTTATCATAATGGAAATGACTTATCATGGTTGTCCTTTATCTTATATATATGTTATGAGGTGCATGAGGCTAAGGGGAGATCCCATGATTCCTCTCCCTTAAGCTAGTTGTCAGGTCATTGAGTTTTCGAATCCTAAATATGCCAAAGTGTTGTTAGGTTGTCGAGTTTTCGAATCCTAAATGTGACAGCATCTCGATATAAATGCTTTGATTGAAATGGCTAGGAAATTGTTCTAAATAGGGACTGTATTTTAATTAATCGTACATCATGACTTGTATCTATAATTACTTGGTTATTCACACAATGTCATATCTTGTTCACATATCCGATTCCAGAGTCTTAGGTTGCTTTTATCCCTACTCTCGTTTTTTGTATCTTGGATGTATTCAAGTTTATAGTTTTAGCCTTACATACTAGTATATTTCATTCATACTAACATCCTTTTTCTAGGGGACCCCCTTCCTGCAATCGTGTGGCAGGTACAAGTAGAGGCTCATATCGGCAGTCGCACTAGGAGCCTGATTTCAGCAAAGTAGTGGTATACTACTTTCTTCTACGAGTTGTCTTCCCGTTTTGATTATTTTGGGGTTTGTTATATAGTATGGGTAGGCCGGGGCTCTGTCCTGGGCATTTCTATTTGTTTACTCTTTAGAGGCTATTTTTAATTGGTTGTATACTTAGTTCGGTTGTAGCCTTGTCAGCATTCCAATTATTTATTTATTGTTGAGGAGACCTCATGGGTCCAACATATATTTTAGTTAACCATAGAAGGTGGCCTGGTTGGCCTTAGTGTTGTCGTTATAGGCGCTATATAGCCAGTTTCTCGATTAATTTAAAATCGAGTGCCAGTTGTGCCTTACCCTGATTTTGGGGTGTGACAAACAATTTTGATGAGGCAGAAACAATGGAAAAAGTGTCTATTTTGTGTTGATTTGCTATAATTTTAAAAGCTCTTTTACTCGATATTACTTTATAATACTTTGAATTTGATATTATTGACCGATTTGGGCGTATATGCAGAAATCTTTTTCATTATTATAGTGGATCTTTCAGAAAAAAGACTTTATATCGAATAAAGTAAATTTTACTTTAAAAAGTATTTGATTAGTATTTTCATGTTTTTTGTTTTTTCCTATGGACTAATTTATATAAATGATCACCTTAGCAGGATCATTTCTTTTTTTTAAACGTCCGCATGAACCGTAGACAAATTAACTAGTACATAAAGTATATGAGGTGTATAAACATACCGATGTTTTCTCAAGCATTGAGGTGGGGCTGTGATTATAAAAACTGGGTCAACAGACTGCCATAGCAATACTTAAATCGGTAGTTGTCTCTGGACCTCCTCATGTTATCTCTGAGCGCTGCACCAAAGTTGATTTGCAGCCCTTTCATCAGCATATACACCAGCACAATTCTTTCTCTATTGATCTCCGTGGAGTGTGTCCCTGGCAGGAGTACGAGACAGACAAGCTTGACCCAGACTCTTGTCTACTTATTCAAGTAGGAGAATGAGAGTATAGAATAGGTGCCATTATTGTCCCTTCCCCAACGACAGATGAATGCTCACCACATAGTGTATGACGAATGTCACGATACAGGGGCTTTTCTAGAAATAGGAAGTACATCGACGAGTCCACCACAGGCATGTAAATAGCTAGTATACATGTTTCAGCAATGCTGGTTCATGTTTACATTTGTGTTGATATGCTATGCAGCCTTCCGCTTATGTCATGTTCATGCTTTATTCCTTTTTAGTAATGCACTTAATTTACATTATGTATATGTCATGGGTTATGTCACGACCCGAACAGGGGCCCAGATCGAGACACGGGACAAGGAGCTGTGAGAGACTTCAAGTCGATCCTTGGCATGAACATACATCTAACTCAATCAAGTAAAGCAGAAGACTTAACATAAAAAACATGGAAGAAATCCAAACATAACATAACACTCTTAATATACAACCTAAGTCTAAAGCTGAATACAATTTATTGTCTGAAAAGCCTCTAATTCTGATGAGTTGATGGGACAAGACCCCAACTAACTCTCTAAGTCTGAATCTAAAAGTATAAAGATGACTGATAACGAATGGTCCTTGGGAGATGACGACTCACCACTGAAGTTGCACACTAACTCCGGGAAACTGGCTAATGACGGAATTGACTCTGAAGATCGGAGCCTGTATCATGAAACGATATAGCATAGAGTATGTGGTAAGTACGTGGAATGTACGAGTATGCAAGGTAAGTAAAACCTCTTAAATAAGTAAAATCATTTAAAACATGCATAATATAAAACAACATCAAGATGAGAATCTAAGACTAGGGCTTGCATGCTATTTTTTAAAATCATGATCTGAATATAACTGAACGTCATAACTAAATCGAATGACCCAAAGCTCAAATTTGATAATCATAAGTAATACTTAACATTGAGTGAAACCTACTTTAGAACATATAT
>JACEIK010011931.1:0-33251 GCA_018107945.1 Datura stramonium | reverse complement strand
GTAGAATATTGTGTAGTATTAACTATAAAATATTTGGTAGGATTTACATTAAGTGTAGAATAATTTGCTTCCTTTTATCTCTTATTTCTCTTGTATATAAATACCAATGTAATATGATGTATTGAATCAACAAATTAAGACAATCATTCTTAGTTTCTCTTGTGTCTTCTATGTTTCTGACAATTACATGGTTAGCAAGGTTACTTTTTAGTTTCTTCAGTTTTATTTTTATTTTAACTTGTTTTCTTTATTTCTATCATTTTAAATTTTATTTATTATTTTAGTTATTTTTAAAATATATATTTTAGTTACATTATTTTTAAAATTGTTATTTATATTATTATTTTAGTTATTTTTTAAAATATATATTTTAGTTACATTATTTATCTTACATAATATTTTACTCATTTAGTGCTAAATTCCTAATATTAAAATTTCTAACCGTCAAGTATAAAAATATGTTCTAGTATCTTACATAATACTTTACTCATTTAGCGTTAAATTTTAATCACCAAGTATAAAATTCAGACTATA
This sequence comes from Datura stramonium, assembly GCA_018107945.1. Taxonomy (NCBI): domain Eukaryota; kingdom Viridiplantae; phylum Streptophyta; class Magnoliopsida; order Solanales; family Solanaceae; genus Datura; species Datura stramonium. The sequence goes on along the minus strand of JACEIK010011931.1, from coordinate 32,717 downwards.
ATATATCCAAACACTTATTGCAACTCGAATCAAGGTATGAATTTACCCAAATTCAAAGTGGTAATATTTTTAAGTTAATTTAAATATTAATTTTGATATATAGTTTTAATAACGTTTAAATTAATTTGCATATGAATGTAGACGAAGATGAAGATGTTAATTCGTGCAATTTTTCAACGGATTCAAACATATTTGATGGGATGTGCTGGTGTTGAATATGTTAAGTTATCGTAAAGTTATGTACTTTTATATAATCATATGTTAGATATATTAACAAATTGTCATACCTATCAGTTCAATGCATTGAAAATGAATTTTTAATAAGAACTTGGAAAAAACGAAGGGCTAGCGCCTCAGCCCGTGGTCTTAGGCTGGGGTGGACTGACCATTTTAAGGCCTTCTAAAATACCGACCCATCTTGCTCACAACAGACTTCGCCGGCCTGACCCATTTTGACAACACTAATGCTAGTAATTATATCAATTTCACCGAGGCGAGTGACATTACAAATAGATCCTATGTTATCCGATGATTTGGAATGATAAATAGCTCATGAAAGAATATACACTTTTACACACTACTAGAATCAATAAGTCTGATTTTGCAGATTATGTTATTTGTGCCTTAAAAAGAAAAGCAAAAAAGATCAAACTAATTTGATAACGATCGATTTTGTAAAACAACCCATGGTAGAGACAGTTAAGAACAATAATGACTGTGAACATAAGATAATCACTCATATAACTCAATTTAGCTGAAAACCAGATTAGTGGAATCTCATGCAAATTCAAGAGGCTGCTGTGCTGGTGAAAAGAAGGCAAAGTTGTCCACTACCTCTCTCAAATCAAGAATCTATGATCGCTGAGTCTAAAATTTACCAAGCCGAAACTTCCAATAATCTTGAAATAGCTAGATACAAAGCATGAATAATTGTGCTGAGAAGAACCAGACACAACAGAAGAATCCAGTTTAGTTGCTGGTCTCTAGAAACCATGTCAGAATGGTACCATCTGAACTGAATGTACTAGCTAAAACTTCAAAGCAATTTTATAACGATTCGCCAAATTCATTAGAATTTAATGGCTAATTTCTGACAATGGTAAAAATTTGTGACAAGATAAAGTGATGAATTGCTTGGCAACTCATTTGTTTTCACCTGATAAACATTTTAATCTTAATTATTTAAATCTGTCATTTAAATTTCCAAACATGAATGCATCTATTATTATTTGAATTTAAAAATTATTTAAAATTTTAATTGATAAATTTTTTAACTATTTTTAATTTTGGTTTTAAATCCTTTTTTTTCTGCAGTTTTGTTAAAAAAAAAAAGGTGTCGAAGTTTCCAACTTATTTTTTCTTTGCACTTTACAGTACATGAAAGATACCAGAAGAATTTTCTTCCCATAATCTAACGTTTTGGCTTAATACAAGAGATGGAGGTGTAAATTTGTCAAATAAAGAGGGGGTTCGCTGAAAATTTCCAAATATTATCGTTTTCTAAGTTTTAATGGTAATATTTTATTGCTATTTAAATGAAAATTTTAAAAAGGAAATTCAAAGAAATTGATGAATTAAACATGAATAAGTAAAAATATTATAAAACTATTAAAATTAAAAACAAAAAAAATAAAAAAAATAGATTATTTAAATTTTCAAATATTACTGTTTCGTAAGTTTTTATGGTAATATTTATCGCTATTTAAATGAAACAATTACGAAGTTAATATGACCAGAGAGAACTGCTTAAAAAGAAAATGAAGGTTCTATTTCAATTATAAAACTGATATTAGAAAAAAATTACTTTCACTTTTTTATTATTATTAGATAAATTGAGATTTTTAAAAAGATAAAATCAAAATTAGAATGTGGTCTTAAAAATGATATTTTATTAGAAAAGAAATGTTTTAAAAAATAGAAAAAATATTCTCTTGAGACCAAGTTATTAAAGAGGGACGTATATTTGATCTTTTGCCTTATAAATATTTTCGAATAAATCGTATTCACGAGGGCACAAATTATAAATAGTAATAAGAGTAAACAATTTATATATCATTCGACGGAATACGATTTATAAATTGTCAGCGAAGGAATACTATTTATACATTGCAAATCAAGGAATACAATTTTTAAATCACACTTATATGCGTCTGCAAGAAGGTGATTTAGAAGACATTCATAAATACAAAGACAACTTTTGGTGCCCGCCTTCTAATTCTTCATCTGCCCTTCACAACAACTCACAAACTAATGGGACCTTTTTCCTTTTGTTGAAAGTAAAATCTATAACTGAGGTTTTATTCAAATTGAAGGAAATGATGAATTTTATGCATTTTTGTGTATAATATACTTAGTAATTGTGCAGTTTAATTTAATTTTCTTTAAATTTACACAATAATTATATGTTTTTAAGAATCACAGGTGACAAATTTTTATTGCTTCAAATGGGCCAGGTACCCTTTCCACAGAAATTGAATAATTTAAGCTTTTTGTTTTAGAGAAATGAATTTGCTTCCTAGCTACTTCTGTTTGTGCAGTTTATGAAGTTACTGATAGCTAAGACTGTGTTAATGGTAGCTTATTTGACTTTCCTAGCCATGTTGTTGTCAAAGAAAATAGTTAAGCATTTGAGTTATTGAGTCTCTAATTTCTTTAGAGCAAGTAGATTAATAGATGCATCCATAGTTGAAAATTTATGGTGTTTCTTGTTGCGGCCTGTTATTAGACTGAAGTTAGCAGAGAACAAGATTTTTATGGTAAATTGTACCAGCTAATGTGAAGGTTGGAGCTTTCTTCTCAATCTCTTAGCTTCTTGTATCTGGATTTGCCTTACTATGTTTAATTGTAATTTTCAATAAGAGTCAATTTTTATTTCATAAGGATACAATTAATTCTGGTGATCATTTCCCAGCACTCTCAAATTTAGTTCTTTGGACTATTTAGAATTTGCTTGAATATTTATGTACGTTCTTTATCTTATGTGCTATAGATTATGGCTTTGATCTTGTATTTACATACAGGTCGAGTCTAAATTGAAGAATGTCACCCCTAGGCTTTTAGAACAATTGGCGATGGAACCTGGAGGGTGCAGCAAGATTAGCAGCAGAACAAAAGGCAAAAGCAGATCAAACGAGGTCAGAGGACGAGATATGTAAGCTAAGAGAACACTTGCAAAGAGCTGATACGGAGGCTGATGATCGAATTCAAAGGGCAAATGAACCGAAACTGGCTCGATTTAACACCAAGATCATTTTGGACTATTTCACATGCCTTTGCCTTTGCATTGAACCCTAGCTGTGTCTCTGCTTCCTGTTTTTGTTCCATCATTACTAAGGCTTTAGTTTATCCATACTTTCTTTGAAACAACTGCTCCCCTTCGTTATCTTTATAGTACTTCTAAGTAATTCACATTCATGGGAGTCACTTTTGTCACATTTCTGCTGAGAGCTTGGCTGTACATAAATTAAAGCAAATGAGTTATAGTTCAGTGGGGGTGACGTAAGCTACACATAATTTAAGAATGAAAACTGCTCCTAATAAAAACATCATAATTTAGAGGGTTTTGATCCATTATCGCAGAATTAATACGCTCAACGCTACAAAACTAATAAAGAATAAAATGAGATAATGTAGCCGGAGATTGGTCAAGAAAACATAGATGCAGGATGCATATATGTGTTTTATTTGAATTTCAAAATATTTATGGGCATTATGATAATAATAAAATCATTTGACATCATACAAAGTAAGGAAATTCTATATCACCATTTTGAAGTAAAAGAAAGTTGAAGTTTCCAAATATATTTTTATATAATATTATTTTTATGTATGAGATTATAATTTCCATCTCTTTTTCCCTTTTTCCTTCATCTCTGAGAAAGACAATTTGTGTTATGTTTTTGTTATTGACAATATAATGGATGAGTTTCATCCTACCAATTCAGAGCTACTGGCATTCCTTTTGAGGTTTATTGCTAAAGAGCCATTGTGTGATGATAGTTTTATTACCCAGTACAATGTTTACCAGCAAGAAAGATGATGGATTATTGATTGTGAAATCAGACGAATAGTAGGCGAAAGAAGAGTATGTTATGACCTTTATTATAAGATGAGGGTTAATTGGGAGTTGATGCGAGGTCTATGTAACCTTGAATTCTCTCAACTTAATAACTAGCTTTTGGGGTGTGTGATCTACTTGAGTTGTATCAATGGTATTAAAGCTGCCCATTACTTTCGTGCCCACTGTACGACGGAGGCGTCGAGGACGATGAATATGAAGCATGAATGGATGTTGAGAGTGGTGGTTTGTTATGATTTTATTGTAAGATATGAAACTTAGTGCCACATTAATTAAATGGGGAGCTGACATGGGGCTTAGTATAATTAGAACTATGTTGGAGGCTTAGTTTTTTCAAAGAGATATTTTGAGAAGGTGATTGCAGATTAATAGCCTGTATGACCAAACTTCTCAAATTAGTTTATTTTGAGAAGTGCTTTTTCAGTATTATCAAAAAGTACTTTTGTGAGAAGCAGTTTGTGTTTTGACCAATAAATTAAAAAATACTTTTGAGCAACAATTAATTTGGCCAAGATTTTGAAAAGTGTTTCTATGTATTTTCACAAAAATATTTTTCAAATAAATACTTATGGAGAGAAGCTACTTTTTTAGCTTCTAAAACAGTTTCTACTATCTTCCAAAACACTATTTTCTCTCAAAAGTTTGATCAAACAACTCATTTTCAAAATAAAGATTTTTGTTAAAAAATAAACACTTTTGACCTTGTAGAAACTTGATCACGCGGCAAGTGCTCTTTAGCTGTATCTGTTAATAATGGTAACTTACATTGATTATAATAAAAAAATGCTCAAGACATGACTTGAAACATAAACACTCAAACATGAGGTCTGGTTGTTACAACTTTCTAGCAATGATAATCTACTTCCATTACTCGAACTAATTAAGAATGAAGGGGTGTTTACCGCCCGCACTACCGCTCTTAAATAAATAGTCGTTAGTTTAGGTGGACTAGTAAGTAGTAATGCAAAGCAAAGGGGCAGGCATTACTAAGAAAATGCAATCCAATCATGCTAACACAAAAGGTGTCGTGAGAAGCACAATTATTAAAGCTTGTTAACTGGGTCAACCGTCAACTTGAAACAACCAATCTTCCGGAAAATAAACCTATCTTCCCATAAACTCGCACTATCGCTAAAAAAAACATCATCATTCTTCATTCTCAATCAATCAATATTGTTCCTTTTCTTGATTCCTCTCATTTTTTCCACTACTTACGTTCTTACATTTTTTTCTTTCAATCTAATTTGAAATTCTTCATACCAAAAAATGGTGAAGAATCACCTAGATAAAAATGGCAGCTTTACAGGCAGCCCGAAACCACCTCATCCGGCCGCGTCCGCCGATCCACACACTCCAGAAAGAGCAGCCAGAAGAGGTGGAGAACTCCCGAACAATGAGGATGTTAAGACGTTGTCCGAAGATATCGATGGATTTATTGATGCACTTTCCGCATGTAATAATAAATCAAATCCCCCTGAAGTCCCTGAGGCTGTCGAGTCTTTCTCCAAAATCATCGAGTCCAAGATCAACAAGCATAATACTTGTGAAAGTTCGACCACAAACTTAGCAAAATGACGGAGGAGGACAAGTTTTCATAGAAGCGGTGTCACGGTTATCCACCGATCAATCTCTGAGTGAATTCCTTCGTCAAGTTCAACGATTACGAAATCGTTGAACAGAACGAGCATGGCCTTGCAACGGGCCATGGCGTTCATGGAAGAAGATCTGAGAACCTTGTTAGAAGATAGTACAAAAGACTCTTCTTCAAGTACTGTTAAAGTTCATAAAAATTTTCCTTCGGTTCCATGCTAAACAGGCAATTAACAGACGGGGAACAATGTGGTTTTGACCCTTCGAATCCGGTGCAGAGGAGGAATATCCGTTGTTTCCTCCTGATGCTGTGACAAGAATGAACCGAATTGCCTCTGCCATGATCTTGGCTGGCTATGAAACAGAATGTTGTCAAGTGTACTATTTCCTAGAAGGAGATGCATTCAGAACAAATGAAAAGCTCGAGACTTGAGAAGATAAACATGGAAGATGTTCAAAGAATGCCATGGGACTCTTTTAGAAGGAGAGATCACAAAAGGGATCAGAGTTGTGTATTGCTCGACAACTCTGTTCCTGGTGAAAAGAGACTCGGGGACTCTGTTTTCTGATTCTCCAATATATCTCAAAGCTCCTTCAAGAACTTGGTGCGTGCCATTGTCATCCAGCTTCTCGACTTTGTTGAGGCTGTAACCAGGGACCAAGCTCTGGCGGAGAAGCCTTCAAATATCTAGACATGTGGCAAAGCTTAAAGGATCTTATTCCATCCATCAAAATGTCTTGTTCAAATGAATGTGAGAAACGAATTGAATTCCGAGATTCAAGCTACCACAGACAGGTTAGGGGTCCTCAGCCGTGGCATATTCCCAGATCTAGAAAATTCCATAAAAAACGATGCAGCAAGGACACCGGTCCCTGGCGGGGTGGCGCACCAACGCGTTACGTAATGAATTACCTAAAATATTCTGAGTACAAAGTCACCCTAGAGCAAATCTTCCAGCAACATGTAAAATTAGTATCCACCTCTGCCAAATTGAAACCAACATTGGAGGTAGAAATAGAGAGTGAAAGCCCGCCCTGTAATTCTGAAACAGTAGCCGCGACAACGCCATTCTCAATACAGCTCGTGACGATAATGGACCTTTGGACACGAATCTTGAAGCAAAAATCGAACCTTTATAAAGAAGTGATCCGCGTTGCGGGACATTTTCCTAATGAACAACGGCAGGTACATCTTACAGAAAGTGAAAGGGTCTGCGGAGATACACCAAGTGATGGGCGATGATGTGGTGCAGGAGACGTTCAACAATCGTGAGGCAGTACCACAAGAACTACCAGAGGGAAACATGGGGTAAAGTACTGCAAACTTTAGCCACGACGGAATGCAAGTGCATGAAAGGTGAAGACGACAGTGAAAGAGAGGTTCAAGAATTTCAACGCGATTTTTGATGAAACTACAGGAATCAGAGTGCTTGGGTTGTGGAGTGACGAGCCTAGAATCGGAGCTCGGGCTTCTGGATATCAGCATTGGAGGATCTTGTAGCTTATAGGTCATTTTTCGGGAGATTTAGACAGTGCGTTTGGACAGTGGAAAGCAAGATAGCATATAAAGTACCAGCCAGAGGACATTGAAACATTGATTGATGATTTCTTTGATGGTTCTACATCAATGGCTAGGAGGAAGACATAGCTAGATTATTTCATATTGCAGAAAAGAGGATCTAAGTAGTATGAGTTGAGATTTGTATGACAATTATTAATTATTGTATTTCATTTCCCTCTTTATACATTGCAATCTTCTGAACTATTTTCATACATGAGACCTGGACTTGTCTTAGACCTGTTTGTCTATGCAATTTGGACTTCAAATTTGAAGTTTTGATTTCACATTTGTGTTTATATGATACTTGATCAAAACTTCAACTTTAATTTTTTTTAAATTTAAAACTTGACTCTTAAATTTCATATTTACAAAAAAAGATTCATAATTTTAAATGTTGCAAAAAAAAACTCATGTTGATGTGAAGAGATTGTTCATACCATTTGCTCCAACTACTCTTACTGTGTCCGGTCGCCAGCACCATCATTCCGAGTCTCGGACCTTTCAAATGACGAGAACTTTGCAGAGAAGTCCTAGTTTGTTCAACCTGAATGCCTCTAATCAGGGATCTGTCTCCCAAAGTGATAGGAGTATTCAAAAGTGTGTCGCTATCTATATTTTGATGGTCTGACATTTTCAGTACAACCAACTGCTTTTAGTTGATCTTGTGAATATGAAAGCTTTTATGAAATATAAGATTTGTTAGTAATTGACTAGCGCAAAACTAAATCGATCCCACAATTATCCTTAGCCCCGCGGTGGGTATCAAACAGTTTATCTTAAAAATAAGTATAAACAGTCTATAGTGAGAGAGTTAAAGGAAACATGGCTGAGTTGGCCTAAAAGATGAAGTAAATAGAAATCAAATAATGAAATAACGCTAAATATAATAGCTGCTTGATGACTCATATGACGGATGATATAATTTGATTCTTTTATTCTCATGATGAATCGAGGATTCCTCCTTTTAAATGGGACTTAATCTTGAGGATATTTACTTAACAAATGTGAAAATACCCTTTGAGGTCATTGATAGGAAGCAGAAAATACTCAAACTCAAACCTGTGAAAGGAGAAGGACAAGTAAGTTTGGAGAGAGTTGTTTATAATGTCGACTTTGATATTTGATTTAAAAAGGCATTTTCAAGAATGTATGTCAATGATCATAAATACTTTAACTATTGTCTTGAATCGAGGACGATAAGACATCCATTTTTTCGAAAGTATTAGAAAAAATGTGAAAGTCTTTCTCAAGTTTCTTGAGTTTTTCTATATATCAAACCACTTTGAAATTTTTGAGTACTACATATTACTTCAAATACTTTCGTGAGTTTTTGGATCTTCAAAGTAGAATTGTTCAATATTCGAATTGTAGTGATTCATGGCTAAAGATGAAAACTAAGTTTCATAAATATTGAGTGATTTTAAGAATATCAATATATTGCTATTTGTTGTTGTTATGTTGGATTCGCTATAAAATGAAGTACAGAAGTTTCTTTTAAACATTTTTTATAGTTCTTTTGAGGAAAGTGGAAAGCCTATTAAAGTGATGGATACTTAATTCGCGACTAATCAATATGAAAATTCTATCTCTTTCTAGTAAAATATTGAAGATCAAATTAGTGTGATAAGTCAAATTTGATGCAATGGATAATATGCCCTAAAAATCGCAATGGGAAAAAAATTTTGAAGATGAATATATTAATAATAAATCTGATCTTGAAAATTGTTTGATGGATAACTTGGAGAAGAGAAGGATTTCAATATCTTGACTTGATGGAAAGCTTCCATCTGAAAGGTATCCAATTGTATCTAGGATTGTGAGATGTGCTGAAAGGTTCTATGTTTATCGCTGCCTTAGAATCAGGTTTTAGCATCGGTGGTCGAATTCTTGATTTGTTATGAAAGTTCTTTATCAACAAAATAGCCAAAACTCTTGTTTGTTATCAGCAATGATTACAGTCAACATATCTAAAGAATGCAAACTTAAAGATCTTTTAGAAGAAATTCAAACATGAAATAGTTGGAAAAAATACGACTACAACCCAATAATTCCTTCTATCATTTTATTTTTTATTCCTCTACGGGAAAGATGCACCTTTCATGCACATTCCCTATTTGGTCAACTAGAATAAGTGCTCTACTAAGCCATTATCAAGAAAAATATCCATAGCATTTTGTATACTGCTGAAATTTGCATAACCATTTAAATCCACAGTCCAATATGAAAATCCATATAATAACATGCTTTGAGTTTCATTCGGAATAGCTAAATCACATTAAAATATGCAATCTTGTAATTTTTTAAAGATAAAAATAATCTTGTATACCACTTCTTACAATTACGCTTTTCAGCAAATTAGCAAGTGAAAGTAGTAGTTTCCAATCGGACTACTAATTGTTTGGTAATTGAAATTATAGAGAGAGAATTATGAAAGAGAGTAAAATTATAAAAGACAATGAACCAAAAAAATTGCTCCTTGTAGTAGTATTCATAGTTTTGTATATTTTAGTTGATGTTGTTTTGGTATAATGGTTTTTAGGGTGCTTTAGAGTTTAATGAATAGTCTATAAACATGTCTAGGATATAATGAAAGTAATGAACATTTTTTTGTTGATGCAGGAAGTAAGAAAGCTGGGGAAAAAGAGTCTTGATCCCATTCATTTTGTTTTATTTTAACCATATGAATATTTTTATGATTGTAATACTTAATGCTTAATATGGTAAAAATCTGAAATATTCGAATATTACTTTGAGTATTGATTAATTTGAAGCTTAAGCTAAGAAAGATGGAGGAAGTAATTTGTGATATATTCTAGATTCACTAGTTAGTTTAGTTTAATATGTAAGTTTGTTCCCTTTAACGGGCAAAAGTTTTTTGTACTTTGGTGTTATGTTTGACTTGTTTTCTTTTGAATTTAAATTGTGTTGCAAGTTTTAAGCAAGCATCTTTTGAGATATTATTTTCTAATTGCAAGTTTTGGCAAGCATCTCGGCGGTTACCTTTGTTTCACAGTTTTATGCTCCTGTGAATTGGAGTCATAGCTTTTAACTCTTTAAGCTAATGTTGTAGGACTTGTTGGGGACTCGTATTGCAGGTTTTTGGGTTTCTAATGCTCATTTGAATTTTGAAATAGTTAATAGTTTGTTATGATTATGTAATTAGTTATTAGTTAGTTATAAAAAAAAATTAAATCAAATTGATGATTTTTGTTTTATTTGTTTTGATTTTAGAAATTTAAAAATCGATAAAATTAAATTGATTTTAATTACTAAAACATTGACCCAAACTGAAACAAGGAATAGCCCCAGGTACGAACAATCTCTTCACTTCCAAAAGATGTTTTTCGAATGATTCGCCTTATTTCGCAAAACAAACCGTAGAAATGCCTCGTCGCTAAATACCCTGGGTATCTGAGGTTAATGTATGTGAAGTTGTTCTTCGGCAAGTTAGTAAGTTGTTAGTGTTATGAATCATAGTAAACTCCTGTATTTGAAACCTCGGAGTTGAATGCTGAGAATTGAGTAAGTCTAGTACATACCGGTTTCTGCGTTTGCCGTGATCGTATTTCAAATCGAAAGATAGAAAGCATGTATTAAACGGCGAGTTAGCATTCTAGATTCAGAGATAGCTTGGCTGTATGATTAGCAAGCATGTTATAGGAATAAAAAGCAAACAGATTTTCAGAATATAAGCTAGTAAAGTATTATCAGTTAGACAGATAAGATATTGGCTACAAACATTAGCCAATGCTTAAAGAAAAATTTAATCAAAAGAGATAGCCGCAAAGAATCGCCTTAGTGCAGAAAGAGATCAGAATAAGAAATCAGTTTTCAGATAATCTCTTCTAGTTATACATGCTTGCTATTTATATGTGTTATCATTTGTTGGAGACTTGCTGCAGGCGTGAGGGCCCTTATCACGCCACGCGCCCCGGGTTGGTGACTGTGTCGCCCACCGAGCGGGTGTCGTCACCCAAGGAGTGGCATGCCGTCCCCAGCTTGGACGAAGATGGGATGAAGCTTTCCTCTATAGCAGTCTGATCAGCATTACAGGTATGTACCCGGCTCTGCATAGCCCCGTTGAGTTTTGTGTCCAGGGAAACTGACCCTATCCGAGCATCGTTCTATTATCTCAGCTATTACCGTGTAGCCCGGGTTTCAGATAGCCCCGTTGAGTTTGTGTCCGGGGATCCAGACCCTATCTGTTACTGGTTCAGGTCCTCCGACCCAGACACGGTTATTTATACTGGAGGCCGAGGCCTGAGCCGAAGATCCAGGGGGCTTGTGAGGAGCTCCGGCTATGTATGAGTGGAGTGACTTATTTTTGGCAGGTTTTGACCCGGGTAGGTTTAGATTGTTTGTTTTGTTTGTGCCATCCTGGGCTTATGGGGGTTCGTATTGGCTCTTGCTTGCTACTTGTATATCTATCTATACATATATTAGCTACTAAACAAGAGGCCGTCGCGCATGTGTACGCCTCCACCTTATCAAGATAAAGCATGATCCAGTCTATTTCAGTTTATTCAGATTCAGTTATCTCCTGCCACAGACTTGGGTTAGTTATGTTGTCCTATTTCAGTTCTTTTTAGTTATGTTATTTCGCTGTTTTCTATACAATTAAAGGAAATGTGTACCGACTAAAGGGGCGCCGGTGACACGGCTCCAGTACTCATAGACGAGGAGGCATCCTCGTGATTCCAGTCAGCTATTGAGTTGTCAGCTCCTGTCATCCGAGTCTGATTTCCAGAGGTGTAGCTCTTTTTCTTTGATGTACAGTATGGGCAGGTCAGGGCCCCGTCTCCGATCATTTCTATCATTACTCATAGAGGCTTGCAGATTATTTATTTATCTCTCTGTGGTCAGTTAAGCCGGTCGTGAGGCCGTGCAGTTGTTAGCTGTTTAGTATCTCTGTTTTTATGATTGCACGGAGGCCATAGTTTGATAATAGTGGTGACCTTGCCGTCACGTAGCTTTCGCCTGTTTACCCGTGGTGCTGATGTTCTGGTCGGCCTGTTGTCCGTGTACAGGAGGCCATAGGCCCAGATGGCAGGCTGTGCTTACAGCCGTTATATAGCCCTTTGTTTCCAGAAATCAGAAATAGAGCTAGCCAGCACCGTATGCTTAGGCTCACCAAGCATAGCCCGCCCCCACTAAAGCACCAGGTGCCAGTCATACCCTGCAAGGCGGGCGTGACAAACTTTTGTGGCAAAATTAAAATGATGGATTATTTTTTACAAACTATAAATTTATGGTCAGGATTTCACATTTTAAAAAAAATTTAAACTCATGATATGAATTTCAAATCATGATTTTGAAGAATTTGGTATTTGAAATCAAGGATTTCAAATAGCATGTTCAAACATTTTTGAAATCATAATTTGAAATCATGATATGAAATTATATGTCCAAACACAGGCTAATTGTTTAAATGAAAAATAATGGCCATTTAGGTTTTTGTCCATGAATTCAACCATATTATGTGTATAGATTGTCTAAAGGTCATCTACACAAATGCCCTTCTTTATTTTAAAGTGGCCATTAATTTTTACCGCTCGAACTTATTGTTTTTAAAGTTTGTCCTTTGGCACTTTAATTGATAAAAAAGTGATAAAAGATGCCCCTAACAAAAAGGGATAAAATTACAAGGCAAAAAATTCACACAGTTTATACATATGGGGCATAAATTTAGTAGCATGACATAAGTTCAGCAACATAAATTTGTGCTTGAGATATGTTCAATATCAAGGAATTGAGTTCCGAGCATAAATTTAAAGTGAAGCATGAATGAAATTGTATCTGGGTCATAAGTTCAACAGAATGAATTTGTGTCTGAGGCATAAATTCAACAACATGAGTAAATTTGTGTCTGGGGCATGGGGATTCAGCAGCATGATTTATGTTCTGCCTAGGGCATAAATTGAGCAACATGAATTCGGTCAAAAATCTAGCAAAGATGAATTATGAATTTTGTCTTGGACCATAAGTTCACAGCTTGTAACTTAGGCCTTGTAGGGCTAATCTATGTCTGGTGAATTTTTTAAAAAATATTAAGAGTAAAGGTATGCCTTGGTGACCAAATAACACTTAATTATGTTTTCAAGCAAATATTCTCTAAAAAGATTTGCCTAACGAAATTAAGTTAATCAAGGATATTTAGATATAAATTTTTTATAAATGAGTTGTAAGGGTAAAAATTGAAGGCTGTTAATTTGAGAGGCAAAAATTAAAGACTATTCCAAAATATAGAATAGTCCGTGCAAAAACTTGACTATCTAATGTCGATTGAACTGTTAACCCGTGATTCGCTTAAAATTGGGCCGGACTATAATTTCACAAATCCTTTCATATGAATGCTTGACTGAGACCGATTGGCCAAGTTGATATTTCAGAGAAATTTTCATAAATAGCACCGCATAGTAAAATAATTACATAAAATAACATGATTTATTAAAAATTACAGAAAATAGCATGCTTTTCTATTTTCTGATGCAATTTATCAGAATTCATTATGACTATATCTAAATTTCAAATCTTGCAACTTCCTTCCCAATTAGTGTTGTTTATTTAAACTAATATTTAATGATAAGAGTAATATTGAAAGAAATTTAATATAATTAATCAAAAATAAAAAAATTAAAAAAATTAAAAAAATTAAAAAAATTTCACATTTGTGTAATTTCTAAATCTGAAATCATAGATTTTGAAAAACTTGAATGTGCTCAATCGTTTAGATTTGGAAAAATTCAAATTTGTGATCATACATGTATCAAAAGCTCATCTATCTGTCGAAAGTTATGTATTTCACTGAAATTTGATACATACTAATAAGCATCAAACAAATTGATATTAATAACATAATACATAAACACAAGATCATTTATTATGAAAATTAAAAAACAGATACACAATCAAAGAATCTATAATCTGCAAATTTCTATAAATTAAAATGTTTTATAAAAATGATATATTATTATAGTATATTGATGAATATGGACAATGATAATTTTCAATTCGTAATTTATTCAAGATAATACCGATACATGGGCAAAGTAAAAATTATGCAAAAATTTCTAAATTGATACACAAAGCAATATGGGAATTTCACATTCATGTATCACTTCTAAATATTGATACACATTAATAATAAAATTAGTACAATGTATCGATACATACAAAGCAATACATAGGTCATATGGCTAATGTTGGAGTTATATATATAAAAATCACATTAGATAAAATCAACCGTCATTGATACACAAAATAAAAAAAATTAAAAATTGCAGTGTATCAATTCTGTCATTGAAACACAGACAAAAGCTTGAGAAATCTGGCAATAATATTGCTAATAAAATTTTCTCTTTCGATTTCTCCCCTAATCTTAGCTTTGACATTGTCAATGGTGTCCGAGCTCTGATCTCAAGAGTGATGGTCTTTTCGGTGAGTGTCTTAACCAAGATCTGCATCTAAAATATATTGAACCACACAATTTTCACAACTGAATTAGCATCAGCTGCAAGGGATAAAAAATAAGCAACTCGGGAAAATAAGAAGGACAACAATTAGATCTACAATTCTTCAGATCTTCTTTGCCAAAACTTTGAATCTTTTTTGCTTTCTCCAGATATCTGCAATTTTCTGCATCCAAACTGTCATGGCTGAGAGAGAGAGAGAGAGAGAGAGAGAGAGGAAATCAAGGTGAGATATTAAAAATTTTGGAAGAGGGAGAAACGGCATTGGAATTAGAGAGAAATACTATAACAGATTGGAGAGAGAAGGTAGAAAATTGATACATATGGCACTATCTTTGTAATTATTTTGTTAATTTTTTTAAAAATATTGTTATATATTATAAATAGATAGTAAAATTTGCTTAATTATATAATTTTTCCTATTTTATATCCCGGTAGGAACGACCCGGCCATTTCCAATCAGCTTTAGATAAATAAACAAATTTAAGTTACTAATAGTTCCATACTTTTTTAAATAATACTTTAATTAGGAAAGTTTTCAAAAATATATTGCGCAACACAAAAATATTTTATCAAATGTGAAGTTATATTTTTAATTTATACAATATTTTTATTTTTTTTAGTTTTTTTAATTTTTTCATTTAAAAACCTGTTTTTATTAATTTTATATAAAATGTATAATAATATATAAAGATATTTATACACAAATACAGAACTAAAGATAATAATAAAGTCAAAACATGAGCTAAATTTGGTAAATATTTCTCCTAAACCCAGAGTAATTTCTCCATTTAATTTTATTGTAATTGGTATCTTTCTAAACTATTATAAACTCTAAATTGGAAATATAACCTACATGTAGCCGAAAATTTTGTTTCTTTCTACTTAATTCTGTCAAATTTTTTGCTTCTAATAAAATTTTAGTTCATTGAACTGAAAAGGGGATATATGATATAGTATATCTATCCATCTATCTATCTATCTATCATATATAGTTTGCACTTGAAAATTAGATAATTGTCGGAAAATATGAGTAATATAAAAAATGAAATGTAGATTTAACATGCAGAGAGAAGAGTGTAGAGATTTTATATTTCTTTCAAGTGTGTTTTGTTTTAAGTCTATATTAATATGACTTTTCAATCTCTATTTATAATATTACATAGAGATGTACAAAAAACATATCATAAATATTGATATTAAGTATTTGAGATAATGAGGTGTTATAAATATTATATTAAGTATTTGGAGATAATGAGGTGTTATAAAGGTATGTAGGAGCTGATTTATAATTTATTTATGGGAAGCGCTCCTTCTTTCAAAGAGAGGAGGATCGGGTTATTCACATTTCATTTGATGGTCAGAGGCGAATTGAAAGTTGCCAGTGGGAATTCTAAAGATTCTCCGGGAGAAAAATAGAGATGTCTCCTATGACCTTGTTGTTTTTTTATGAAATTTAAAAATATAAAAACAGAAAAAAGAATATTAAGTTATAAAATTTCAAATATTAAAATTATATATTTTTTTTATTTTTTGTATTGTATTTATTGACGATGTTTTGGTTTTTATTTTTTTATTAAATAATATATTTAATTAAATATTAAATTATTTGATCTAAAGATATAACGATCAATTCCCGTTGAAAACTTTCCTTTACTCCTTTTAGCTGTGCACCCGCCTTTGACTTTGAGCTTCGGGAGAAGAGGTTTTGGAGAAAAAATATTATTATTTTGTTATTTTGTATTTTATTTTGAAATTAAAATTTTCAAATTTTCTATCCCATATTAAATATGATATTCTCTGGCTTTATTTTAGTTGCTAGGTATATAAAAATAATTATTTCCAAAAAAGTTGCTAGTTTCAAAATTTAAGAAATAATTGATTATCTTTTTAATTTTACCTAAGTATTTAAGTCGCTTTAGATTGTGAAATAAATAATTATTGTATGTTTTTCAACAAAATACCTATCAATTAATGGTTATATTAGTCAAATTGTGATCCTTATTAATTTTTCTTAATTGCCAGAATTTATCCAAACAATTAAAAGAACTATTAGTATAAAATACTCTTTTTCATTTCGAAATAAGTAGTCTTTTAGTTTAGGCATATCCTTAAGAAAACTATACATTTGTGGAAAATAAGATATATTTTACTAAATTTCTTTTAATAAATACCTTAAAAAGATGTTAGCTCTTTTTAATAATTTTTTGATAATATAAAATTCTTTTATGTAAATAAAAATTTAAATTAAAAATTTTTTTAATTTTTTTAATTTTTTTAATTTTTTTAATTTTTTTATCTTTTTTGATTTTTTTAATATTTATGATTTCTTAAAAAATAAAAAGCTATTAATCCCAACAAGTCCAGTATAATATATTTTGAGTTATATTTGTGCATTTAAAACTTTATTTTTAGTTATAAAACTGGAAAAAAGTAGCTACTCATAAATATTTCAGTTAGTTATAGAAACCTAACTGTAACAAAAGTAGAGATCCAACATGATGACATGAATGCTTACGCAATTATGCCTTTGTTTCCTAGACATGGAAACCCCTTTCGGCGGCTGCGCGCTTAAATTCTCCGCCCCTAAAACCATCGAAATTAATTGTTTCTTCCTTTTCTTTCTTGGTAACAAATAAATATTCTACCTTTCTTATCAAACTACATATTACTAACTCTGCGCCTCTATCCCATGAAGTAGTTGTTAATATTATTAAAAACATATATTTATTATAATACCACTGCAGACGATAACTTTAGGAGAGTGAAAGAAAATAATAATTAGATAGAAAAATTGAATAATAAAATATATTATTTAATTTTAAGTATAATGAGTGTTATAAGTTTTAAAATATTTTTGATTCTTTTAATAATAACTTAAGTTATATTAAACTTTGAATTTAATTTAAATTTAATATTTTAATTTAAAAATATGGATCATAGGCCGTTTTTAATTATTTTTTTAATTTTTATATTAATAAATATTTTAAATATATTTATCAAGTAAAAAGGATGAAGCAGTGAGGGAGACATGGAGAGTCCTGGGTTAAAATTTAAAATCAACGTACGCCTTCCTTACGGGAGTAATTGATTTTCTTCATTTTAAAATAAATAATATTTTAATTTAGGCATATCTCTTAAGAAAATTATTATTTTTATAAAGTAAAATATATTTTACTAATTTATTCTTAATTAATATCTTTAAAAGATGTAACTCTTTAATATTTTCTTGATTATGTAAAATTTTAAATTACAAAATAAAATAAAATTAGCAAATTCTATGAAAAAAAAGAATATTATTAATATTTTTTTAATTATATAAAATATTATTATTTTAAAATAATTAAAAATAAAATTTATTTTAAATAAAGAGAGAAATATAAAGGAAAGTGCTTGGCTGTCATTATCTCTATTTAATTTTATGAGCCGCCGATCTGCAAAGTTTCTTTTCCAGAAGACAAAACAAATTAATCCTAGATAATAATTATTCCTTTTATTACCGGGATAAGATTTTAGGTTCTTTAAGAAATTTTTAAATTTTTAATTAAATTTAATTAATAGGCCTTTATAAATATATCATCTAGGGAATTTTGTTAGACATATTAAAAATAGTTATTTTAAAAATAATTGATAATTCTTTTAACTCTATTTTTAGTAGTTAGCTAGTTAATTTTTTCGCGCTTTCTCGTGATCATTTAAAAATAAAAGTGAACTTGCTAAGGTGATTATTTAATATAAATTAATTCATAAAATAATAAATAAATAAAAATTCAAATAATTTTTTTATAAAAGACATGTCTAAAGTCTAAACTAATAAAATCTCTTTAAGTAAAATTTGAAAGTTTGATAGGCAATATCGAATAAATAAAGCTTCCAAATTATAGTAAATCAACACAAAATAGACAATTTTCCCATTGTTGCTCCCTCATCAAAATATTGTCTAAAATAATCTTTTAAATAAAGATAAAACGATACAACAATCTTGAATTACAAACCCACAAGCATAAATATAATCATCTTGCCTCTCATTAGTGGAAAGTATGTACGATATATCATATATGAATAACAATCTTCCGCAATATTTATAATATTTTCTTTTAATATTATTATTTTGCACTGCGACCGATGCACCAAATCTGAAAATATTACTATATATTATCATAAGAGAAAGCCCGCTAAACAAATAAATACATGAAAATAAATACAAATGACAAGCAGCCGCTAGAACTTCCGAATTCTCTATCCACTTCAAGCAAAAAGGGATTTTCTATGAAAGATGGTACCATATCAATATAATACTCTGCTATATTTTATTTTCTACTTAGAGATATGCAACCCCGAATGATTAGACCAAATAACTTGAATGGATTGCATAACTCTTACTTATGCATGCTTGATTCATTTTGCAGTGGGATGTTCCTACGAGTATCTTTTAACTATTTATGCAAGAAAAGTGACATCATCAAATAAAATTAATAAGCATGTGAATTTACCAATTAGTAAATATTTAAACATCTTAATTAGATAAATATAGGGATGAAATATCTTGGAAGTTAAAATGTAAAAAAAATAAATTATTTAATGTAAAGTAGTCATGTGAAGCAAATTTCAATATCAACTCAGACGTTAAGATAATTTCGATGTCGCATAACAAATCATACATACAACTTCGTAATTAATCAATTAATGAAGAGATTTATACTTGACTATTAAATTTTATATTGACAAAAATAAAGTTACTTTACAAAGTAAAAAATTATATACATATACTAAAGTCATAAATAATTCAAAGGATCTATTATCTATTAATTACAAAGAAAGAGAGCATGCTTGGTGACGACCATTAACTATTATACAAAAGAAACCTGGATAAACTTTTTACTGTGACTTACATAGATTTGTAAGATATACCTATTGAACCAACAATCTAACTTATATTATTTTATTTTGATAATATTCTCCTTCAAAAGCTATATATTTTTGGAAGATCCAACACGATTATGATAGCATTTATGGAGGATCCAAGAAATATAGGTTATAATCATAAATGAAAAGTGATAGACATGATGACTATTTATATAAGTAACTTATGTATGTTTGGGATAAGCTCTTATAGTTGTTGTAATGAGACATTATTTATCAAGGTACAATAATTTATCCTAACGCTATCGTGTTAAACTCGGGAAGATACAACTAATATAATTCATACTTTATAAACAAACAGAAAATAAAAAGTTATGATAGACTTTATTGGTATCCCAGCTTCTTCCAACTTGAATTTTGAAACCGATTCTTTGATTCAATTATGTCATTCGTTGATAAACGAAACTAATCTTTTCTGAAAATCAACTTTAGAGATAATATAAGTAGCAATATTTCATGAATATCTAATTTAATGTACATAACACTTGGGGTGCCCACCTCCTACATAAGTGAGCTGCCCTTTTGTCTTCCTTGTACTCTTTCCCCGTTTCTATTAATAGAAGTTCAATTTATTGATCACCTTAACTATCATAGTTAATGAGTATATCATATGACTCCTAAATTTCCTGCAAAAAAAAGTATGCAAGTAAGATAGCGACTAGATGACCCCTAAGTTGGTGACAGAATAGTACTATTAAGCATTTAATTACATCAAATATTTTGAAGCATATATGCTAAGAATATATAAAGAGACACAGAGGAAAATAATGGATGAAAATAATGATCATGTTAAAATTATTGGTGATCTAAAGAATTGAAACCACAGAATAACATATGGGAAAATAAAGAAGAGAATGATAATTATTATCATGCTAAAAAGTGAATACATAAAGGTCATTGCCTTGTCTAGATTTTAAGTAATTTACTAATTTTTGTGGGACTGATTCTCTCTATTGTCTTTTCATGTTCCTAATCAAACATTTAAAACCACCCTCAAAATCAAATATCAAAAAATAAATAATAAGATCATACATGCTTCTTCAAATAAGGAGTAATATTACAAATAAAAAGTAACCAAAAATTATAGTCCATCAAGCACGCTCATCATAAAACAAAAGACATAACCACAGAAAACAAAAAAGACAACAACAATTTAACTATTACATTCGATAATATTTTAAAATGAAACTATCAAAAATTTACATCTCCAAATTTATTCTTAAGAATATATAGTTGATAAGATACCAAATCAAATACATTGTCTTGGAAAGATTAATTATTTTATTCGATTACAAATCTTTAAATCAACTCAAGCATGTCATGAAACAATGTTGCAGTAATTTTATTTTCCTAAATTAAAAGACGCACAAAACATAGGAGCAAGAGGAAAATCACCAAGATTGAAATGGTTCTCCCTTTTATAATCGAAAGAAAAGGCATTGATATGTGTTTCATCTTCACACAATCACCTAAATATATACATGTAACTTGGAGTCATGCTCACAATAAAATCACACCTCTATTTATTTAAAAAAATTGACCTATATACATGTAACCTGAATCTCTCCGGTAGAGACAGTTGGATGAAAATTACGCAGATATTTCCTTTTTCTCATCTTCTGGGCCATTCCCATCCCGAAATTCACTTTGAGATCCTCAAATTATTGCCAATCCGTAAATTACTATATGATCTAAACTTAAAGGTAATTCTACAAAAAAAAAATAGTAAAAATGAGAAGTCCACTATAATACCAATGAACTGCATAACAAATAAATTATAATGACTGACAAATTAATTTACAAAATTTAAAATCTAAAAGTAGATTTGATATTTTAATAGTTGAAGTGTCATCAAAGAAATAAACACATATTTGCAAAGATCCGAACACACATTTTTCATTTGTTACACAAGATACTCTAGTCATATACGAAAAATCTCCTGACTTCTATTATAAATGACATATACAATTGAAAGATTTTAATGTTTATTTATTTGTTATATAATAGAATAAAATTTGATCACAGAAGAAAGGCATGAAATTGATGGTAAATCATTTAAAATCCTCATAGAAAATAGTGAATACATGTATCTCATAATAAAATCACAAGTCTCTGACTTGTTTAAAGTTTTTGGGTCTTATATACATGTAACTTGAAGCTCTGATAGAGACAAAAAGTTGATGAAAAAAGATTACGTAGATATCTTCTTTTTCTCATCTTCAAGTCATCCCTCAATCTAAATTTTATTTTGAGATCCTCAAGAGTCGTCATTTGAAAATCATTTATATGATCAAACTTGAAAGTAATTCTACAAAAAATAATAAATATAAAAAAATTAAAAAAATTAAAAAAATTAAAAAAATTGTAATGATTGACAAATTAGTTCACAAAATTTAAAACTACAAAACGAAAAGTAGAGTTGCTCCTTTAAGAGTTGAAGTGATTCCAAAAATATACAAAAATCTGTAAAGACCTAAATACTCATTTACTTATATGATCAAAACTTGAAGGTAATTCTAATGAGAAGCTCATTATAATAACATGAACTGCCTAAGAAATAAATTGTAATGATTGACAAATTAGTACACAAAATTTAAAACCTAAGAAATAGAAAAGTAAATTTGATCCTTTAAGTGTTGAAGTGTCAAAGAAATAGACAAAAAAAAATTGCAAAGATCCGAACACACCTTTCTCATTTGCTACACAAGACACTCTAGTCATATATGAAAAATCTCCCACTTCTATTATAACCGACATATATGACGGAAAGTTTTTTTATTTGTCGATATAAAAGCACAACATTTGATCATCAGTAGTATATGAAAAAAGAATAAATTTATGGTAAATCATTTAAAAACTCCCGTAGAAAATAAAGAATACATGTATCTCATAACAAAATCACAAATTTCTGACTTGTTTGAAGTTTTGGGCTCTATATACATGTAATCCTGGAAGCTTCTGGTAGAGAGAGACAAAGTTTTCTCTTTTTTTCATCTTCAAGTCATCCCTCAATCAAAATCCATTTTTGATCTCAAGTTATCGCAGATCCGTAAAATTATTTGTATGATAAAAATAAAGGTATTTCTATAGAAAATAGTAAACTGAGAAGTCCATCATAATACTTAATGAATTGCATAACAAATAAATTGTAATGATTAACAAATTAGTTCACAAAATTTAAAATCTAACAAATTGAAAAGTAGATTTGATCCTTTAAGATTTGAAGTGTCATCTAAGAAATAGGCAAAAATTGCGAAGACCCAAACATATCTTGACATTTGCTCCCACAAGACACTCTAGTCATTTATGAAAATCTCCCGACTTTATTATAAACTAACATATACGAAGGGAAAGTTTTTTTGATTGTTTGTTTGTTGGGGATGTTAAAATCTGGATCATGAGTAATAGATGAAAAGGCATGAAGTTGATGGTAATCATTTAAAAAGTTCTATTGAAAATACAGAATACATATATTTTCTGAGAAAGAGAAAAGACCTTGAGAAAAAAAAAATTAGGGAAAAATATTATAATTGTTGAAAAAGCAGAAGACAAAAAGTGGTATGTGTAATGAATATGAGTTAATGAAAGTGACTTTTGATTTTTCAAGAAAGCACCTTATAAGGAAATAGAATTAAAACTCTAAAATCTGAAAAATTGCAAAAAACAGGAAAAAAATAAATAGTTTTTCTATCAATGAAACATGCCATGTCATCGGGTTAAATTCTCTCCTTTATGTAGATATAGATTCACTCTTACAATGTAAAAAGAATGATTACAGTATGTTTTTCAAAAGTACATAAAAAGTATCAATTAATATGATTACGTTAATCAAATCAATAATACCTATTAATTTTTAAAAATATATAAATTTTATCCTAAAAATAAAAATAGAGAGAATAACATTATATGGGGTTAAAATTCAGATCAAGCAAGTAGGTAAATCAAAATTTGACATGTAATATCTCACGAGATGTTTTCATTGTATTTTAGCATTTGAAACATCACTAATGGTAGCTCCAAATGGGTTGCATAAGTGTCATTATGCAGGTATCGTGCATGGATATCAATGTATGGCTACGGTCGATGACGTTGGTCATTCAAATATTTTGTCAAAAAAATTATACTATGTATATAGTTCAAATTTAAATTTTTATAGAGTATATATTTAAATCAAAATCCCTTGGTATGTAATCTCTTTGAAGCAGCGATTAGAGGTCGCTAATAAACAACTAAATGTTGTAGGTTTGAATCTGGCATGCAACAACTTCAAGAATTATATCTTTTATTTTATTTTGACATATTTTTGAACATCCTTAGTAATTTTTTTGGCTACGCAAACTGATTGATATTATTGTCATAAGGAGCATCCTAGATTTTTTGTGGAAGACCTTAGATTCTTATGGAATTTCTAAGAAAGTCCTTAGAATATTCTAGATTTGTAGAGAATTTTAGAAGGGACTCATTTGTATATATGTAGGACTTGTACAATAATTATTATTTGCATATAATTAGCTTCTAAGTACTAAGAGAAGAGATATTATTCACTTGAAAATCATCAAAAATCAATCAAGTTTTCTATATTACAAAAAAGATTCTTTAATAAATTTTTTATTGTTTGTCTTATCTAGCATTCCTTATAATCTACCTCCTTTATCACCGAGCGGTCATTTAGCCTTAGCTGGTGATCCGGCTGTTTCCTCCTCGGACAAGTGTTGAAAAGGTTTAATTGAGCTTGCAAGATCGTAAAAAACCGTGAGAGTTGTCAAGTACGGCACAGTGTGCTTAGTTGAAGTCTCAATCCATAACACCAAGGTCTTGAATTATCTTTTTTGCCTCATAATATGAGTTTGGAAAATTGGCGCCATCAGGTAACAACTCCTCTTTAATATTTTCACAACATTGTAAATGACTCATTACTCCAACGATCCATATTTTTTATGTGAAGCAATTTAATCAAAGAGAAATCTTTAAAGCTTTTGAATTTTGGTACAATGGCTTCTCGAAATCCTTCAGTAGGCTGTAAAAATTTTCGCTTCATCCGGTTCCTCCTCAAGTAAGTCACAAATCCAGTATGTGCTAGTTTCTCCATCAAGATTAGATATAAACTCAACCATTTCCTCATACCTCATCTTCACTCTAATAGTCTTCTACTTTTAATACCATCTTCATTATCTTCATTTTTAGATTTTGATAGTGGCTCACCTAAATATTTTCACACGTGGTGATACCAAAAGTATAATTTTAAATTATTTCATGTATTTTTAAATATGTCGCAACTGTCTTGTAAGTTTTCAAAGTTGTATTACAACATCTGACACATGGACATCGTATCATATTATTCTATTTTCTGAAAGCGTAATTCAAAATTTTAATTTGTAACCAGCCAAGTAGGTTTCATCGAGCTAATTATCGATGGTTGTATCCATTGTTATTGCAATAACCTTGAAGAATACATAAAAAATAGATTAAGAAAAGATAAAGGATAAGAAAATTAAGATGCACACAACTTGTTACGATTAGATGCGCAATGATTGAGTTAAACTCTAGCATTGCACTTTTTAGTGGACCTATGCTTCTTCTTCGGTTAATGTATCGCAATATACAATCAGATGACACTAAGATATATAAAAGATTATAAATTAATTTGTAATTAAGATGTTGGTTCCTGAAACATGTATACATGGTTCCTCCTAATCTACCCCGGATTGAAATAAGTACTTACACCAAAGAAAAGTTCAAATAGTATACTTTACGACATAAGATCTTCTAAAATAGTAACTTGCGACTAATACCTGAAGAAAGAACAAAGAAAACTAAAAATCACTAATCATATTATATTAAAAATGAGAACACACAAATATAAATACTATAAAAAACGGCCGAAAAGACGAGGGTCAATACCAACGACACGATCGATTGAGTAAAACCGATGCCAAATCGATGCACTTATAGCAATTGGAAATGCGGCTTACAGTCTGTAAAACTGAAAGATAGGATCGATTAAAACCATGATAGCTGACTCAGTCCTCCGGTTTCAATAAATTAAAGCTTAATATAATTTTTTTTTTTTTAAAAAGAGGGACAAGGTATCTTACTATGATATTAGAGGGACCCTATCACCTTAACCATATATGCTCTTCACTGAAATCTTTCTTTTCATTTATACACTTCCAACTGCAATTTTGCATCAAAACTTGCACAGCTCCCGATTTTCTTTAAAATGAAATAAAATAACTAAGGGATCGCGCGTTTTAAAAATATGGTATTTTAAAAAAATACTCACACATTTTTGCATGAAAAAAACTGATGGACTATCAATCTTTTCCATCAATTTTTTAAAAGTAATTTTAAAAAATAAAAAATTAAAACCTCTACTGAAGTTATCAATTTTTTCAATATTTGACCGACTCTGTCTGTTGATTTTTGTTCTTCAATTTTGAAAATATTTTTAGTAGTAAAGTTAGATTACCATAATGCCTACAAAATATTGAACAATTTTTTCCCATCATGTAACACTACCTTTATAAATTTATCGAGATGCCTAATCAAATTTATTGAATCAAAATTACTTTAGTATTTATTTATTTTATCTGTTAAATGACCTTTAATTAATAGAATATGTGTTACACCAAAAAATTTTGATGATTATTTGATAGTTATATGCAATATAAGAAAATTATGGATTGTATGTTGTCCGTAGGTGAGGAGGGAAACATGTGCAAAGGGAAAAAGCAAAGAGTATGTGAAGATTGTACGAAATAAGGGTCAATTTTAAATGGTCATATCTCCAAACATATAATATTCCAGAAGTCTCATGTAACCTATCAAATGAAAGGTATTTGAGTCTAGTTTATAGTGAAAACCAGCCAATTGGAGTTCGAGAAAGTTATGCTCGTTTGAATACAGCATTATCGGGCTGAAAAAGCGCCCCAGGCGTGAGGGCACCGAGACAGGCAAACAGCAGAGCACGCGAGGGTATAGCATAATGCACGGGCGCCTGCCCAGACCTTGGCCACCTGCCCATATGAAGTAAAATTTGAATTAGAAAGCCTATTTCTACTCCGTTTTAGTTGATTTTTTTCGTAATTCGAGAACTCAAAGCCCTATCACATGGGGAAAGATATATCCCAGGTAAGAAACTTCACTCGTCTCTTTGGTCTTTGCAATAGAACCTTGAAGAAAGTCATAGCTTGTTGTTGTCTTGTGGTTAATTGTGGTATTGCTGCTTTTAGATGAGATTCTAGGTGCAGGAAAGAGTAGGAGTTTACCCTATTAGCTAATAAATCTCCAAGAAAGGGTAAGTAATTCCCTTTACTTCTTTTAAGTTTATGAGGTTATAACTTTGGAGAATGCTGTAGTATTGTGTTGTTGTTTCTTTGTGTGTTTTGTATTGTTGCTGCCCAATTTTTCAGAACTTGAAATGAAGTTGTTGCTTGTTGTGTTTGTAAATTGAACTTTAAAGGAGCCTTAACGAGTAAGCTTGAAAGGAAGATTTTTTGGCAAAATTAGGAGTCGACGTGCCAAGGTATGTAACGGCGTCCCTTTCCTTATTCAAGCACGAAATCTAGTTATTGAAAGGATCAATATTCCTATATTTTTAAAATCATATTGAGGCATGTATGATCCTTTAAAAAGGGTTGGAAATACTTGCATTAAAGCTTGAATTGTTAAGAATGGTTGAAGCAAATAAATGTGAAGCGAATAACGGGGAAAGCATGGCTGTTGTCAATTAGAAAAGAGGTAAGTGTATATTAGAATTGATGGAATAGTGACACGAGGGTAAAGACTTGAGTGTGTAGAGTGAATAATTTTTGGCAATGAAGTTAAGATGAATAAGAAAAGTAGAGCTAAATATTGTTAAATTAGACGATACGGGTTACGATTAGAACGAGGTAGGCAATAACTAGGAAGATTAACCCTGTTCTAAAGAAGTTTAGCAAAAGAGTTGTAAATTAAGTTGTTTATGTTCAATATGTGTTATGTTGATGAATAACCACTAAAGTGTTAACCTTCAAAGAAATAATTAGAGTTGAACGTCTGCAAAATAGTAGCTTGGGCTGAGAAGCTCTCTGTTATACCCCTAAACGATTATGTTAAGTTATCTATTCTAAGTGTTGAAATTTTCTACCTTGTCTGAAAAGGGTAATCCTAGGATCTTCTAAGTCACTTATGATTATGTAAACTTCTTAAGCTCCGCGGATATATTGCATATGTAAGTCAATCCAGCATCACCCAAACTATGGCTATATATCTTTATTTGCCTATATGCATCACTTACAGAGTTACTTACGAGTTCCTAAGTTATAAAGCTCCAAGTCTCGTGATCCTTAAGTTATGTCTTTACGTCCCTAATTTGCTGAAATGTGCTAGCTGATCTAAGAAGTTTTTGAGATCATATTTCGAAAATTCGTTAATGTCTCGGCCAAGGTCCGATGTTGCATACAAGTCTAAGAACCTGTTCCTTATATGTTTTTCCAACAGAATCTTAATTTTATATGATTTTCATGTTATAACATACAGTTGAATTCTTTCAGTTATATTCAAGTCATGCATCTTTATATTTAGCTCTTGTTGAGTTATCAGTTGAATTTTCTAAATTCGGAGGAGAGATTCTCCCATATACCAATATTCCTAATGTCTAAGTAATGCAAAGCTATGATAATGATCAGCTTGCTTCGTAACTTTAAATACCATGAAGTCTCCTGGAGGTCACCCAGTTAACTATCTAGAGTTATACATTATATACAAGTCTCATACGTTGTATGTCTGTAGTTCAAGCTTCAAATTTCTATGTATATGAAAATAACTCCAAGTTCCAACTTATAATTTCAATGTTTTCCTGCAAATAAGTCAAAGGAATTAAGAACTATATGTGCTTATCTACATGATAAATTTGGCAATGAAATTCCAATGTATAGTTGTCAATATAGGTAAAGGAACCACCTGGTAGACAGTATATATTTGTAGTTTCCAGATGTTAAAGAATTGTGTAGAAATGAGCTCTATGTATTTCTATCCAAGTAATATGTTAAATTGGTAGGATTATTTGTAGGACATTGTTTGTAAGCCTACAAAAGTTCTTATGTTGTCTAAACCTCTTGAAGGTCCTTCAGGTAACTGAACTGACATGTTCATGTATAATTTTCTAGCTTTACATGATATGGGTGCTCACTTGCATTTATGGGTTACAAAGATGTCATTCCGGACTAGATTTAACATTTTTTATTTATATGCCATACTCGTTAAATTGACTCAATATGTTTCAAGTATCAGCCTCATTTATGATTAAGATTGAGAATTATTTTTATTTTACCCGACGTGGTATATCGGTTGGAGATACTTTTGTATTTTACCCCGGTGTGGTACATCAACTGGAGATATTTTTATTTTACCCCGGTGTGGTACATCGGCTAGAGATATTTTATTTTACCCCGATGTGGTACATCAACTGGAGATATTTTTATTTTACCCTGGTGTGGTACATCGGCTGGAGATATTTTTATTTTAGCCCGGTGTGGTACATCGGCTGGAGATATTTTTATTTTATCCCCGTGTGGTACATCGACGGGAGATATTTTTATTTTACGCCGTTGTAATACATCAACTGAAGATATTTTTATTTTTTCCTGATATGGTACACCGGCTGGACGAATTTTATATATGGATTTATGGTTGGCTGGTTGCTGGCATTACAGTTATAGATTTTCTTATGCATTACTTGGTTGCATTTGCACTTCAGTATTGACTTATTGTCAGGTTTCAGTTTCTAGGATTCCAGGTTGTTACTATTCCTTATTTCTGGCTCAGTTATCATTGCTATCTTACATGTTTACAGTTTTTTTCCTTACATACCAGTACATTTCATTCGTACTGACGTTCCTTCGCCTGGGGACCTGCGTTCGTGCCGCAGGTGCAGGTAGAGGTCGGAATTGCCAGTTGCAATAGCAGTTCGTGAGATTAGTGGATGTGTTGGTATGCTCCTTTCTTTCTGGAACTAAGACTGGTTTTATTTCAGTTAGAGTTTTGAGATGCAGTTATGAGTAGGTCGGAGCCCTATTCCAACCATCAGTTAGTTTACTCTTTAGAGACTTTGTAGACTTAGTGTGTACAATAGTATTCAGTTTGTGGCCTTGTCGGCTTTTTGTTGTTTAGTTTAGCATACTCATAGCTTTGTTTGCATTTAAATTGTTTACCCTATATTATTGAGACATTATGGGTTCAGTTTGTGCTCCAGTTGATTGTGAAAGGTGGCCTGGACGGCCTAAGTATTACAATTACAGATATCATATAGTCGGCTTCCCATTCAGTCAGGTATGGAGAGCCAATCGCGCCCCCCAGTTATGAAGCGTGACAATATGTTTAATAGATGTCAAACGGTTAGGACCTTTAAAAAATATTGTAGTTTAACTTAAGAAAAGAGTAAAAATTGCAACTGAAGCACAATAAAGAATTAACGCTCCTAGCTATGATAGATAAAAAATGACAAAGGGAGAAAGAAGAAAATAAAAATTGAATAAAATTGAAGATGAACACTATATACAAAGTGTTAGTAACAGTGTTCTGATCAGTTCAATAAACTCTCAATATTTGTTTTCTAATGAAATTTAAAAAATATATGAAGTAGAAAATATAATTTCCAGCTCACAAGTTTCTTGTGTGTCCTTAAGGAATTATAACCCTCTCACTGTTGCCTAGATTTGGGTTACTTCCTCCCAGAACAGAACAGAAAAATGTTTCTATAATAGCGGCAGTGTAAATTACAGAACTCCAGCGAATTCAAACAACAGAGCAGTATCACACTTGACACATATAGTTTTGCTGTTGAAAACTTATGCATAGAATGCAGAGAAGAGAAAAATATTTTTTTTGTTGAGTGTTTAAAATCTGAGGCCAAGCGTGGAATTTATAAAGAATAAAAGGGTGAGATGGAGAGATACAATTCAAAAGGTTCCATTTTGGTATAATCCAAATGGTGCCTTTTCTCATTTTCTATTCACATCTTAAAAATTTCAACAATCCCCCACATGAATGAGGAGTGACTATATGATGAAAAATGCATGAAAAAACTGTGTGATTTGAAAGTAAGGATTAATCACATCTAGATAAGTAGGTTTCTCTTTGAACTTTCCATAGTGAACATATGTCGGATATACTAGCTCAATCGGTAGATTTGATATCTTTAAACCGCCGAGTTTTGGTGTATACCTAGACAACCATATGTCACACAATTAAATCCTAACTGTCTTTGGTTCTCATTGTTGTGTTCTTTTCAGCCATGAACATCACCTGATTTATAAGTGCGTCGAGAATTGGCCTTATATAATCCTCTTCGACGCGGCTTACACTTCACACTTACATAGGTGATTCCTAAACGTGTTATCCTTTAGAAACACTATTTGATATACCCCATATCAAACTTAGAAATCATTAAGAAGTCTTAATACTTCATCCTTGTTACTGAACATTATCTCATCACGAGAATGGATCAAAGAAATTTATTTTGACAATGTGGAACCATAAAAAATAACTTTGTTTTTCTCTTTGAACCTAGATCTTGGGATCTCCAATCTTCTAGGTAGAATTACTATCATGATGAATTGTCCCTGGCCATAGTCCTATTCCCTTCGATGATGTTTCAACTTCCTCTCTAGATAGACCTTTCATAAGTGGATCTGATACATTATCCTTTGATTTTATATAGTCAATCGTGAAAGGGAGTTCGCCGAGGGTGAGAACGAGAATCGAATCAATTGAATCAAAAAGATCTATTTACTTATATAGAAGAAGAATCAAAAAAGGAGCGGATGGTTCATGTAGCAGTGGAAGAGTCAGTCGCCTTTTATGAAGTCTGGGTTTTCGTAATTCCACTAGAGAGTAGTTGTCTAATGGTATTATGTATTCGTCGTATGTGATGAGAATTTTCGTTATTCATGATGCTCTCAGTCCTTCCTATTGCAGTTTCACTATCGCAATGTATGCACATAGGAGCCAAAGGTTTGGGCCAAAATAAAGTATCTTGTAAGAAATTCTGGAGCCATTCTACTTCTTCACTGGCTTTGTCCAACGCTACGAACTCAGACTCCCTTGTAGAGCGAGCAATACATGTTTGTTTGAATGACTTCCAAGACACTGCTCCTCCACCAATAGTAAAAAAATATCCACTTGTGGATTTAGTTTCAGTTGATCTAGTGATCCAATTTGCCTCACTATATCCTTCAATAACTGCAGGATACTTATTATAGTGCAAAGCATAATCTTGGGTATATTTCAAGTATTCCAATACTCGTTTCATTGTCATTCAATTGTTTGGTCGGGATTTCTTGTGAATCGACTTAGTTTACTTATAGCACACGCTATATCAGGTCACGTACAATTCATTATGTACATGAAGCTTTCCAATACTCGAGCATAATCCAATCGAGACTTATTTTACCTTTATTCTTTGAAAAATTATGGTTCAAATCAATTGGAGTTCTTGTGACTTTAAAATTCAAATGTTTGAATTTTTCAAATACCAATTTTACGTAATGAGATTGAGACAATGCTAGACCTCGAAGAATTCTTTAAATTTTAATTTCTAGAATTAAATCGGCAACTCCTAAGTATTTCATATCAAACTTGCTAGCAAGCAGACGCTTAGTAGCATTTATGTTGGCAATGTCTTACTCATTATCAATATATCACCAACATAAAAATAAATAATGACTACATAATTTGGAGTGTTCTTAATGTATACACATTTATCACATTAATCACACATTAATCTTAAAGTTGTTTGTCAATATCGTTTCATCAAATTTAGCATGTCATTGTTTGGGTGCTTGTTTTAGTCCGTAAAGAGACTTTATAAGTCAACAAACCTTATTTTGATTTCCAAGAACTATGAACTCTTTAGATTGTTCCATGTAAATATCTTCCTCCCAATCTCTATTCAAGAAGACTGTTTTCACATCCATTTGATGTATTTCAAGATCATATACGGTAGCTAACGCTATTAATGTTACACCCCGTAAATTCTCGACACGTAGATGGCCTACTCGCATGTTGGTTAAGAGTTTTTGAATGCCATACATGCTAGAAAAAGGCCCGGGGAAAG
>JACEIK010011930.1:0-13545 GCA_018107945.1 Datura stramonium | reverse complement strand
CCCTAATGACTTGATTATGATATTGATGACCATGTTAGATTGAGTAGGAGTTGTGGACTTGAGTAATTGAAGTAAATTATGTGTCATCATCGTGTTCTAGATTTAATTGATTGGGCATGACAAGATTTCATCTCCATTGTTGAACTATGAAGCTTGGGCGGATTCTATATTATTTTTCCTTACTAAAATTGTTTTTATAAGAATCTTATAATCTAAAACGCCTGTGGCTAAAGAGTTCACAAGGAGTGATTATGACAAGTGTGTGAAATGTTGTAGACCTAAATAAACGAAGTCATGTATGTTGATAGAGTATGAGTTATATTTTATAAACCTTGTTTGATATCATATTGCATGTTGAATGAGATGAACTTGGAATTCGGAATGTCATGATAGTATGTGCTTAATGTGACTCTGTAGAATTCTCGTTAGCGTAAGATGGTTGAGATAGCTATGATTGGACTCCATGATGAGGTGAATTATGATGATAATGCATAAAAATGATATTTCAACTGTCGGGATTGATGTTATTAGTAAGTAGCCCCCATCCTGTTAATGAGAATGTTGTATGACAGAAAAATCAGTAAACGTCCTTGTCTCTGATTAGCTGTTGCAATTTAGATTACCATTAGTCAGTTGGAATTCTCGTTAGCAAGAATGTTTCCCTAGTCAGTCGGGATTTTTGTTAGCAAGAATGTTTCCCTAGTCAGTCGGGATTCTCGTTAGCAAGAATGTTTTCCTAATCAGTCGGGATTCTCGTTAGCAAGAATGTTTCCCTAGTCAGTGGGGATTCTCGTTAGCAAGAGTGTTTTCCTAGTCAGTCGGGATTCTCGTTAGCAAGAATGTTTCCCTAGTCAGTGGGGATTCTCGTTAGCAATAATGTTTTCCTAGTCAGTCGGGATTCTCGTTAGCAAGAATGTTTCCCTAGTCAGTCGGGATTATCGTTAGCAAGAGTATTTCCCTAGTCAGTCGGGATTCTCGTTAGCAAAAGTATTTCCCTAAACTATCGGGACTCACGTCCCTAGATACTAGCCAAGCATCTTTCTCCTCCTTCGGTCGGGACTAACATCCCTATCAAGTTAGTGACTCGCTATTCAGAGCCTTCGTTCCCTTAGACAATTAGGGACCCTCATGATATTAGTCACAACATTGCATCTCTGTATCATTATGATGACTACTTTTGTGCATCATTGAACTTATACTAATTAATGCATGACCTTATAATATGATTATGTCTATATGAATATGTGGATCTCATACCAGGTTGTTATACCTCATTTCGGTTGTGTTACTAATCCTGTGATTTATGGTACTCCCTGCTTGTATACTTATGCTTATGAGTTATTTATTTATGTTCCTTCATACTCAGTACATTCCAAGTACTGACCGTACGCCTCTTGTGCTATATCATTTTATGATATAGATTCAAGTCTCCAGGTTCAGCCGCGTGGCTAGATACACTCCTTCCTCTTCTAGTTGCTAGTGGTGAGTCCTCATTCCGAGAACATAAATTATATTCCTGTTTTATTATGTTCCAGTTTTTAGACTTTGGGAGTTAGTTGGGGGCTTGTCCCAGCAACTCATCAGTTTAGTAGAAGGCTTTCGGACTTGTCTAAACAGTTTTAGTTATGTATCTAAGTGTTATTAAATTGTATTTATGGATCACATTAGATTTTTGTTATTTTCTTCCGCTTGTCCATGATGTTAGATGTTTCTTGTGTTAAGTGTATGAGATGATTATGCCATGGGTCGACTTGGAGCCTTTCGGGGTTCCTTGTCCCGTGTCTACGATCCGAGTGTACTCTCGGGTCGTGACAGAGTAGTTACGTAAATAGTCAAGTATACTGCCCAAATCTTTAAATTCCTGACCCCCGTCTGCTCACGAGTGACCTAACGGGTTGTGGTGCCCAACCACGACTCGTGAGGTCTTCCGTTGGGTACACTGCCTCTCCCTTATCATATCTCAATCCTCCTTCCCACGACTGACCTAACGAGTCATTAGGTCTCTCAACGACCCGTTAGATGAGTTGTTCTGTGACAATTTTTGAAGATACCAAATTTTCTGATTTAAGTCTCGGATCTAGTATTTGAATTTCCGGGGCATTACATCTGCCAACGAATCCTGAAAAGAAAATGGACAAAAATATTTCAAATAAACGGCAGTTTGAGCTAACAGTTTTACAGGTACTGCCGATCATGGCCCTCGATAAAAAATAGGAAGGTTTTGGAGTACCAGAGTTGCTAAAACCCTGCTGGAAGATTGGAATTATGTGGAGACAGATGATCCCCTTAAAACCCCAAGGTATTATGAGTTCATTTTAACAGATACCGATTTTGTAAAAGTTGAGCAACAAAACTATTTCTATCCAAACAAAGGATAGCTATGAAATGAATCCACCAGAGACATAGTCCCAGGCGGTTCTACAACCGACTCCTGAAAAAAAATGGAGAAAAATATTCCAAATAAACAACAGTTTGAGCTAACAGTTTTACAGGTGCTGCCGATCATGGCCCTCGATAAAAAATATATTAAGGTTTTGGAGTACCTGAGTTGCTAAAACCCTGCTACACGAATTGGAATTATGTGTAGATAGATGATCCCCTTAAAACCCAAATGTATTATGAGTTCATTTTAACAGATATTGATTCAGTAAAAATTAAGCACATATTAAATGTCCGGATAATCCCGACAGTATTCAATACTCGCAATTCATAATTAAAAGAATTTTAAGTCTATTTGAATGATTTGTAGATCATCTACATACACCTATTCCCCTATCAAGAGCCCATAGACCCCAAGACTGAGATTTTTTTCTCTAAAGTTTGGGACTTGTGCGGAGCGCCAACTATAGCACCAAACCTGTCAGATCCTCAATTTATTTCTTGCATCATTTTGCGCCCATTTTGCCTAGTTTCCTTCTCAAATCAACTCAACTCATTTGTTAGTGCATAAAACACACACACATATGAATTTAAGTATAAATTAAGGATTATTGAACTTAAAACATGATCAAATATGGGTAAAAACATGGCAAATGGGCATGAAAATATGCCCAATATCAGATATAATTATTTTTGATTGAAGAAGGGCATGAGGGTGGAAGAATCCATTATTGACAATCCCCACATACCTTGGTTCACTGATTCCTTGATTTAGCTTGAGACCCAAAGATAATTTGAGAAGATGAGAGTGAAAGAGCCCTAACTTGTTCTTGTGAGCCTTGAGAGATTTTGATCTTCAAATTAGAGGGTTAGGAGTAGAATGAGAGTCCTAGGGTGAATATTCCCCTTAAAGCACTCTTTCCCAAGCTTAAAATGACATAGTTTAGAAATTAGGAGCTTAGAGATTATGAAAATTCCCTTAATGATTCGATAGGAACTAGGACACTACCAGTCACCACGAGTGACCTAACGAGTCATGGGTCACTTGATGACTCATGACCTAGCCTCGTTGCCACTACTGGAATTTTCCTATTCTCTGATCTTCCTCCTTCCATGGGTAGCATAACGAGTCATTAGGGACATGATGACTCGTCCCTCAATCTGTCCTGAACACTAGAATTCCCCCTCTTCACCACCACTACATACTTAACAGGTCGTACAATGACTAGTGGGAAGACTTGATGACTCGTCACCTCATCCATCATGACTGGTTAAAGATAAATCTTTTCTCCAATTTAGCACCACTTAACGGGTCACTAAATAATCCGTCAAGTGACTTAACGAGTCACCTGACGAGTCATTTTGTGACTTGGTGCAGATTTTCCTATTTTCTCCATTTCAACCCTCGAGTCTAATTTTAGGGACTTTTGGGGTGTTACAATTAGGCTTCAAATGGATGATAAGTCCATACGGAAGTCGATGGGTATTGTTGAAGATATGTTGGTTAAGGTGGGGAAGTTTGTGCTTCCAGCGAATTTTGTTGTGCTGGATTATGATGTTGACATTAAAATTTTCATAATCCTTAGGCATCCTTTCCTTGCCATCAGGAGAGCACTAATGAACTCAGAGAAGCATCAGATTGAGTTATGGGTCAAGAATGATGAAATTACTCTCAAGGAAGGAAAGGGGCATTTGTTGCCCAAGAGTTACGGGAACATATTTTTGATTGGGGAGATTTATGATCATAAAGACTTGAATAAGCTTGGAGGATAGGTGGCACCCAAAAAGATGAAAGCCAAAAGCTAATGGGTGAAGCACTACCTTTATGGCTCCAAGGGAAGGAAGTGGGCGAGGAAGTCCCATCCTAGGGATGACTTATCCATGGGCTGAATCAGGTATTTATGTCATGTTGTAACGTTAAATCAGACGCTTCTTGAGAGGTAACCCAAAGGATGCTACATAATGTGTAGTATCCACATCATGTCGCGACATTAAATTAAGTGCTTCTTATGAGGCAATCTAAGTATTTTTTATTCTAATGGATGTTGACGAGTGCGGGTGTGACACATGAGAAATGCGGGGAAGAAATCCAAAGGCAAGAGAAGGGCTTCAACTTCCTACCTACCTGTGGATGTAGTCATGGGCCGCAAATTGAATGTGCAAGTCGAGAAGGGCATCATAAGTTGGAAGGTAGGTACTTAAATCTCTGAAGTATAATCCATGAAGAAATAAATAGCCCATAAATTCATTTTACAAACTGTAATTTGCATCATGGGTCAAGACAGTGTGTTATGCTTTTTAATTTTGAAATACGATCCATTCTGCAGATCTTGTGTTGCTTTTATGGTCCATAAATTGGACCGTGAAATAATTTTAATGAGCTGCGTTAAGATTATCATTAGGGTGATTTACAACCTCATATGTGTTTCATACATTCAAAATAAGACCACATATTGAGGCTGATAACCCGATCCATTGACCCAACGACTTCTTTTGTAGTTAAAAGAGGCAACTTGCCTGTTACTTCATTTTCTTCTTCTTTTGCACTTTGAACTGCCATTGTTGAGTAGAGCTTCAATCTTACACTCATTGCATCCTACATCACTTTTGAACACACATACTTCACTCCATCACTTGCAAGAACTGATTTTTGTACAAGCTAGGGTTCTACCAATTGAGAATCGTCTTCAAAGCACACACTGTGCACTATTTGATCATCGAACCCTAGGTACTTTTTCTTGATTAATTGCTTATATTTTTTATCCTTACCTATGAGGTGATTAAACATGAAATCGGGGGGTGGGAGNGTGGGGTGAGTAGGGGAACTAGGGTTTTGTTGTGATTTGAATAGGGTATGGTGTTGAACTGTTGTGTTGATGAACGATACGGTACATATGTGTGATTTATGGATTAAATTTAGTAAGTTTTTTGCTAAAGTGTCAAGAAACCCTATGATTTGAAATATGTTTCATACTTCAATTACGTGAACTATAAAGGGTACTCATGTTTTGAACCAGAGACTATATCCCGTTGAAGTTCAATCTGTGGTCCACTATACGACCCGCAAATACAATCTATGAGCCATATGTTGGCCCGTCAACTGAACCAGTTAACACTATCACTCTGAAGTTCAATTTATGGTGTAATTTGCAGTCCATACATTGAATCTACGAGCCGCATCTACACTTTCTCCGCGCCATGGCTTCTTAATTTTGAAACTATGATTTAATGTACGAATGGTATCTTCAAACTACGATTCATATCTGGCGGCTTGAGGCAACCTATTTCTTGTTTAAGTTTTGCTCTTTCTCATCGTATCTATCACCCATATGCTTAATGTTTCTTGATTAATTACAGGAAATGGAACCAAAGAGAGCAGTACAAAGGGGTGGCAAGGCTCCAGCTTCCGAGAGACCCCAGCTTAGGGATGAGAACACAGATTCAAGGGAAGAGTACCAAGTCCCATAAACCAAGGCAGCCACCATACTCAAGATGACCTTGTTAGCTGCAACTTCATCCAGCGTGGCATCTGCAACCACCCCATATCAAACCTTATCATCCCAGGGTTCCAACAAGAAAAGCCCTTCGGTATCTCATACATCAGAGAGGCCCATTGCGCAACTCAGAGGGCAGTAGATTTCCATTTCATTAGATAAGTCCTTATCCAATGCCTCAGCAGTAGGGATTCCAGTACTAGTGGGGATGACCCACAAAGCACTCATAGTTCCCCCCAGGTTAATTAAGAAAAGTAGAGGAGATTAAGGGAAAACATAGTCTGGGCCAAATGGGCAGTCGAGGGGTCTCTTAAGCTATATTAGGTAAGTCAGCCATATCACAAAGCCCCAGCATGGTATTACTGAGGAGAAGGCCACGAGCACTATCAGGTTGGAGCAATACTCAAAGATTTTGGAGCAGTTTAAATTACAGCAGTGGGACTTCCTTTTGAGACCTCCTGGCAAGTATTGCCAGACTCTCATCTGGGAGTTTTATGCTTCATATGGTGCCACCCTCCAGGCCACCAATCTAGGGTTATGATCATTGGTGGAATTATTGGATTATGTGTAGCTTAAAGGAATACTGATTGATATCCATCCCAAGGAAATCAACTAGTATTATATGAGATATAAGTATGTAGCTATTGTCACCGCAACCTATGATGAAAAGATCGATGCCAGAGACAGTGCCCAGCCTTGGATGGACAGACCCATTGCTAGAGCTCCACAACTATGGGCCACCATCAACACGGCCCTGATTTTCAAGAGGGACTAGAAGCTTCGGCTAAATTTTGATGAAATATTATGATTAGTCACATTTTTCCTACAAAAGCAAATATACTTTGGCACATGGCCGAGCTTTGGTGATAGTGGCCATTATGGATATGAGGCGAGTGGATATTGGACGACTATTAGCCATTGAGCTTAAAAAGAGGGCACTACAGACATTAACTTTATTACTATGCCAATGTCTTATCACGACTTTGTGTTGGTGGGCTGGAATGCCCATATTATAGAGGGAGGACATCTATACAGAGGCAAAGTAGGTGGTGGATATCACCAAGATGAAAGAGGTGGCCTTCCAGTCCCCCACCACCTTAGTGTTCCAGTGCCAATTGGGGGCGAGCCTGATATTGAGGGGGTCCACCCTGAGATCACACAGAGCACTGTTATGCCTCCACCACCAGGCACTTCCTGTTGAGATCACTCCTCAAAGAACCAGAACTTCCACCACAGCTCCAAGCCCTACACCTTCCAGTCCTAATAAGACCATATCCATTCTCAAGACATCGAGCGGGACAATCCACCTCACTCATGAGACTTTTTCGAGAATGGTGACCCTTCTTGAGAAAGAGAAATAGCAGTAGGCTCAATAGATTGATGAGTTGCCTACCTTTATTTCTAAAGCCATTGAAAAGGCTCTACAGTCACTGAGGGACTATTTGCTTATTACCCAGAAGACCGTGCTGGCTAGCCTTGATGCTGTTGAGGCTGGGGTGACACAGTTCTAGAAGGGCTCCGGTAGACTAAAGTGATGTGATGAGTTGGTAATTCACCAACTCATTTGGCTCTTAAAAGCATGATTTATTGCTTTATTTTCACACAATTTAGAAAGGTTCTATGCCTTTTCTCTTATTTCTACAGGCATTGGATTGAAACAAAGATAATGGAGGATTTGAACTTAAAGCGATTTGCTTTGGACATGCTTTGCACCTATTGTAGTTGTTGTGCTCCAGTGCACGCATAAGCTTACGCGGTCGTACAAGTAATATAGTGACTCTGAAGAGCCGGATGTCGAACCCACAAGGACTACTCTTTTTAGCGAATATTTAAGTTCAAGTGTTAAGTTAAATTTCAGAAGTGTCGATTTTTGAGATTTTGAAAGTTTTATATAACTGTAAGAGATGATCACAATTAATTTGGAAAAACAATAATAAGGAACATCTAGAGTTAAGGCCTAACAATCATGCAATGCTAAAATTCACAATGGTTCAAGTACATGAAATTCATTTATTGTCTAACAGAGTTAATCGCAATGTTCATGGTCTTTCGAGCCTCAAAACACAATAACAAATCTCACACTTACATCATTGAGCGGGGATGTGACATCCTAATTCGTGAGCAATTAACAATGTGGATGTGGTTCACGGGGTTTATGCCCTTGGTTATGAACTTTCATACCTCTAACCATTTAACCTTGAATTAACTTCACAACTATGTCTGCGAGTGGTGATGTGACAATTTAATCCTAAATGTCTAGATATCTTCCCATTTAATTAACTAAGCAAGGCGAATTAGTTATAAGGCTATCCTAACCGCGAATCAAATCTTGAAGACAAGAACTAGCTCCTTGCATTCTTAGTTCTAACCTAGGGTTACTCTTTTGAGCTTTTCCCTAAGCTTAAAAAGTGTATTTCAATGGTGATCAAGCATTAAAATAATAATTAACAAGAATACAAAACAAAACACAAAAGAAAACTAGAACCAAAGATGAAATTAAGCTAAAGCAATCATGTTATGTGGCCTCAACCCTAGAAAAAAGGGTTTTAGCCACTCATGTTCATACAAGAATTCAAAAACATGTTTGAATTCAAGTACTTATGGAGTGCTAAAGAAGAAGTAAATAAAAACAAACCCTACGTGAGTTTCCATGTTTCTCCTTTCACTCCTCTCTACTTTCCAGAGAATAATACGTGATATCCAATTAAACTGCTAATTGTTCCTTTTATAATTGTCAAAATTTGGCTTGTGGTGGATTTCCTCCATGTTTCGCTGGCTATCTCGGAGATTTTCTCCATGAAACATTGGCTATCATGGAGATTTTCCTCCGTGACACTCTGCTATCGCAGATGCTCACTGTTTTGCAGCCCCTGCTCATATAAATTCTCTTTACTCCGTGGTACGTTGTTGAACGCCCCAATGCTTCTTCGTGGCATGGAGTTGACTCCAAATTTCCTTTTTAGCTTGTCTCACCATCCATAATCCGTCTCTTAACATTTATCTTCAAGATTAGGATCATTATCTTCACATTAAGCTTCATATATTGGCACTTTTAACCTACAACGAGAGCTAATCATATTTGTTAGTCCATGACCACAAATTACACAAAATACATGAGATTATTCTTAAATTAGGGTACAAACATGGGTATAAAATAGTACTTGGGCATATAAATATGCCCAATATCAGTAGAAAGTTAGAATTTGCTTTTCATAGATGCCACATAGACACTGCCTTGGACATGCTTTTCATTTGCTAGCCATAGAATGGCATCTTCTTTTCGCAGATGACACATAGACAGCACCGCGTTGGACTTGCTTTTCATCTGCTAGCCACAGAATGACATCTGCTAAATGCAGATGCCACACAGACAACATTCAAGAAGACTGCCTTGGACATGCTTTTCATCTACTTACCGCAGAATGGCATATGCAAAATGCAGATGAAAAGCAAGTGACCCGTGTCACTACTGAAGGGAAAAATTATCCAGAAAGGCGCCCACGTACCTGAGAAGCTTTCAAGGGAATTTTTGGATAGCTTTCATAAAATTTATGCAAATTTAACACCAATTGTACATTCATTGGGAGAGAACTAATTTTTGTAGAAAAAAGAACATAGAGATAGAAAGAGAGTACAANCTTCCATTCCCATTGGGCAAGAACTCCATTGTTGCAGACCTTAAGTTGAAATTACTTACTTAATATGATGAATTTGGAGGAAATTCTTATGGGTATAATTTCTCTCTCTTTACTTATGAGTAGCTAAATTTCTTGCTAGAGGTGTGTGTATGATGGGTGTCTAGACTTGATCGGGTGTTGATTATTTGTTCTTAAATTTGAATATTAAGCATGGATCTATTATTTCCTCAAAGTTTTAATTCAATAATTGATGGTTGCAAATATTTATTTAGCTTTCTTATCTTGCTTTTGCTTGAAAGAGGGAAGAAAGATTTGGGTGACGATTCAATAGTGAGGAATTGTGTGTTTGATGCTTGGGCTTGTGCTGGAGATAGTCAAGACTCATATTCATACTCCATTAAAGGGTTAAAGCTAGAGATAATTTAACCATTCTTCAAGTGTTGTTGTTTGGTTTGTTGATTGGCTTTAGGGTTTGAGAAAACCAAGGTAAATACATCCTTTTGGTTGAGAAACAAAGGGTGTAGCCATAACCAAAGATTCCATGCTCTAATCGAATCTAAGGCATTTTAACCAACCAATATCATGTCGACACCCCATCAAATGCACACTCCTAGTCTATCTTATTGGTTGCAACAAGTTGTTAGCCCTTGTTTTGTTTTACATTTGAAATTGATACTTGATTACTCCCCCTCACCCTAATTTTTTACTTTACATTGTTAAGGCATGACAGTTACTTGTGTGAGTTGATTTATGATATTTAGATAATCCAACCCCAGTCCTTATGGGATTCGACCCCGACACTCATTGGAATTTTTTTTATCAATGATCGTAACCACCTCCTTAATTTGAGAAGTGTTTTCAGACGTTATCAAAAATGGTGCCATTGACAGGGATTGGCTTATGATTGTCATTTTTTGTTTATTAATTCAAACTTGTATTGCATCTCGTTTCATTTTTATTTTCATTAGTTTTTATTTTTACTATGGCATCATGGAATTGAAAGGGGTTTGAGTTGCAACTCATATCTTGATGACCCATGTCCATATTGTGGAGGACCCCATTTCTAGCAAGATTGTGGATATGCCCCAATAAAAGAGATGCGTGCACCTTCTCACTACTATGATGGGTATGATTGCATTATGTGGTAGTCATGGTGGACATTGGGGTGATTGTTGCCAATTACTTCACTTATCGACCTAGTTGCTATAACAAAAATGCTAGTTGTACT
This sequence comes from Datura stramonium, assembly GCA_018107945.1. Lineage (NCBI taxonomy): Eukaryota > Viridiplantae > Streptophyta > Magnoliopsida > Solanales > Solanaceae > Datura > Datura stramonium. Next base: position 2,806 of record JACEIK010011930.1, on the reverse strand, counting down.
TTTTAGTTTGACAGAACGATGACATGGTATATGAAGAATGAATTGCGGCATATGAACGTATGGAAGCCATGCTCCAATTTTTTTTAAGAAAAGGATGTCGACTCCTCAATGCCCATGGAATTATCTCTCCTCAAAAAATAAACTCTAGTTCTCTGAAAGAATAAGATGAGGAGATATTGAGAAGCATAACAAGGGGGAGTGAATAAAGGGGCCTAGTATTGACTGACTGGTGGGAAGAAGTTCAACGTGATGATGAGGAAGTTATCCATAACATGGATTTTTCCATGGGAGAATTTCCACAAGCCTTACAAAATTTCCATCATGGAGCAAAACTTGACTAAGCTGAGCAAAGTCAAGAAGTCGAGCTACTAGAAATTGCTACTCAACAAGTGAAGGCCAATCTAAACAATATTATGATGGAGACATGCAAGGGTCAACATCAACTGGTCATGGGTGGTAGTTTTGAGTCAGCTCCCAATGAAGATAAGGTCAAGATGAATTTAAAGAGCTAAGGGCTATTTTTCAACCAACCAACCCAACATCAATGCAAGATGCCAAAAATGAAGAAGTGACAGTAGAGTTGCAAGGACAAGTCCATCAAATCCTCTTTGAAGACTCTAGTGCTTGAGAGGGAGGAGTCAAGATGGAAGCATGCTTGAGAATGGAGCGGCTTGGACCTTACTACAATCATTTTTCAATATTGTACGTGGTTGATGATATGGAAATTGAGGCAACCAATTCTATGGAGGATTTTGAAGAGGAAGATCAAAGTAGCTTCATCTTTTAAGTTTTTCATTCCAACAAAAATAAATCACATCCCTCATTTAAGGGTCAAGAAGTGCAATATGCGACATCTATGGCTTGGTGCCTTTATTTTTACACCACCACCCCTCGAGCAAAGTAGAAAAATGAAAAAAATTAGAGGTGCAATTCATAAGTTCAACGTGGAAAGAAAAGTGGTAAAATTGACGATGTCGAGCTACGACGTTAAATCAAGCGCTTCTTGGGAGGCAACCCAAGCGTTTCTTCAATTTCTTTTTACTTCACGCCTGTGTTGTTATTGGCTTGTGCAGGGTTGAAAAAGGTGTGGAATGTGACAAAAAGTGGAAGTAGCCATAACAAGGCACTTGCGTTGGACCTGCGAAATATAGATACCACTTTGAAGCACGCATATCTGGCGCATGTGCCAATTAGAATACCTGAAAGAAAAATGCTCAAAAGTGAGGCATATGCGCCTCATCTGCAAAATGCAGATCCAAATATACAACACACATGTCTGGCACATGCTCTTGGACAGATCATTGAAGCTCCTGGTGCATAAATTTCCCTTCATACATGCATTGCACATGCAGTTGCAAGTCCTAACATGCGGCTTGCAGATGCCTCTACCAGTCTAGGGAGTTCTTTTACCCATTCCTCCCTCATTCTTTTCATTGTGGGTGAAGTTTGAGTAACCCACTCGTTAGTGATGCATGATTTAGCCCTATTATAGATTGGGTGACGTTATTCTTAAGGGAATATCATCATTGCTTGTTATTTATCATCGCCTTTGTAGATTGTAGTTAGTAAACAAACTCTGAAAATTTTCTTCATACCACGGTTCTTTCCCAAGGAGTAAATTTTCCTGTTATTTATGTTTGTGTCAAACCATATGACATTTTTCTATGATGGATTGAGAGACAACTTTCTTAAGAGAAAATTTCATGTTTTAGTTGTCCTTTTGAGTCATTGTTGCACTTATTGAGTGACACCACCAAAAAAAATTAACTTGGCATAAGAAAGGTGAGCTTTGAGAAAAAGGGGCAAATAAATTTGAAAAGGAGTATTATCTTGTCATGATGTCTATATTCTTTATTTGTCTTTTTGATTCACAAAATGAGTGTATAGAACGCAGAATAGCTTGTCAAAAGGCATGCCTTTTTAACTAATCTTGAGAATAGCTAAACTTCTTGGAATGTGATGCCTTGTGCGGTAAGATTTTTGCTTGATTCTTGTGTATGCATATCATCTAGAACTCGCCTGAAATGTGATTTAAGGCAAAATCCTAGATGTAGATGAACTTGGAAAATAACCTTAGGCCCTTTTTGGATAGTCACTTCACCGCAAAATGACCTTCCTGAATATCGATCCTAGTTAACCAATTTTTTAGCCTTAAGCCTTTTTTCTTGTAAACCGCATTACAAGTCTTACACCCTTTTTAATCATCTACTTTGGCACCCATTCCTCCCTAATTTCTAGTGATGTAAGAAAAATGGAGGCTCAAAACCCAAGACTTGGGGGATGATAGAAAAGTAAAATATGATGTAGGCAAAAGCCTAGTTTAGGGGTGTGCATAAAAGGAAAAAAAAGAATGAACTTCAACGTGAGGTAGCAATAATTGCTTGATGTAAAAATAAAATGGTCAATTGAAAAACCTTTGATCAAAAGAAGAAAGAAAAGAACTAAATGGTGTTATCTCTTATTAAGATGAGGCTTAATGTAGTAATTAAGGTGTTAAAAATGAGGGCTCTTGTGGAAAAATGTGGAGAGTGAAAAAGGAGAGATAAGGTGGAGTAGACTTGTTATGTGTAAGCTTCACAAAGTCATTAGGGAGGTTCTATTCACTATAGATAAATGTTTTCCTACCCTTACCTATAGCCTTTATTATGAGCCGCAAGTCCTTAGTGATTCCAAGTTTGGCAACTCTATATTAGTGGCTAGTTACATAAAGGGCAAGCCTATGATTCGATGTGTGTGCATTTGAATATCTTTGAGAGAGTGAGCGTCTTTGAATCATCTTATAATCCCTATGTTGTTAATTGCATGT
>JACEIK010011926.1:4428-15827 GCA_018107945.1 Datura stramonium | reverse complement strand
CAGTCGGACCCATTTTATTCATATGACCTCCCTGTCTTTCGATATCACAAACTAAGATCATAACCATTATCTTGCAGGCATATCCTGCCGTCATTAGCATGCAACGGCGGATTCAACCTTTTTCTGACTTGAACTTGACTATTACTAGGAATTTATCACTGATGGATTTTTTTACACACACCTCGAGTAAGCTGGTAGTCTTACCCGTTCTTCTGACTTATTACCATAAAGGTCTGGACAACTTACATAAACGTTGGGGGTCCCCACTATTTCCTAACACTTTCTGGAGTCAACAAATCCAACCTTCACTTACAATTTACTCCAGGCAACATCGCCTCAACTCTTACGCCCTTTGATATACTAAAAACAAAATTAGGAGGTAGGAATAGCCTTTTCTTATCGCAATGGAACGGGAATATGAAACTGTACAACATTCGAAAGGATGGAGGTGGGAATCCTGCATTTCCTTCTCTTTCTCACATCCATCAGGTAATCTAATATAACTGTCGTCTTGACCAGATCTTGTATATCTAACAGATAAGTCGACTCGTATATACGCTATACTCCTGACTTCCTACTCTGAGTTTATAAAAATGAACTAGGGACGGTGCTAGTAGATGTATCACATTATGAGGTTCCTGGTACCTCGGGAGAGTATTGGGGAGATCAAGGATGTCCGCTCCCATCCTTAGGATGACTATCTCCCAATTGTGGCGTCTTAATGATACCTCCTCCTGCCGCTGTAGTTATCTTGCAACTGGATGGTGTCTGTCTTATATTAAACATTACCCTTGACAGACATAACAAGGAAAACTTAGGGACTTAACCCTATACAACTTTGCTCTATAGCACGATCTGAGAAGAAGAAAGAGTAACCATCCTATCATGCCTTGTAGTATCCTGCCTATAGTATGTGGTGCACAACACATCCATAGACAAGACTCTACTTAGCACGGCTTGCAGACTCCCTGGGATACAAATTGCTCTGATACCAAGTTTGTCACACCCCACCTTGTGAGGCATGACTAAGCACCTCTGGTGCAGAGCTGATTCTAACTCTAGAATCAAGAAAACAACGGGCTATATAACGGCTGTAAATACAACCCCTGGCCGACAAGACCTATATCCCCGGTGAAAATAAACAGCTGACCAGAGACAAACAATCATAGGGAGTACTATGCGGGACGACAAGGCCGCCAATCAACAACTAAATAGGGCCCCACACGACCAACACACATCATCAAAAATACATATGGGCCCCCACATGGCCGATATCATCTAACCACAGGAAGTAACACACTCTGCAAGCCTTTAGGAGTAATAAGATGGTCGGGTCAAGGCCCCCACCTACCCATACTGTACAAACAAAAGGAATAAACCTCTATCATACCATCCCCGAAAGAAGGGAGCTGATGGTTTTTTATGGCTGACTGGAACTACGAGGGACCTGCTCCTCGTCTATCTATACCTGCAGACAAGTAATGCAGTGCCCCGGGAAGGGTGTCAGTACAATATGTACCAAGTATTTAAGGCAATAGATAAGTTGAATAGGACTAGAAGTAAATAAAAAGAAGAGCCGAAAGATTAACCTGTACACTTGGTGATTCGTAATCTGCATCTAACTGACAGTACACGTACATAAGCTAAGACTGCATACTTACACATTTATAAACACTACAACTAGCAGACAAGAATTCATACAAGAACCCCACCAGGCTCCCATAAGTCGGGAGGTACAATCAGCACAAAATAACTCATTCAGGCCCCCAAAAGTCCAGGCGAGCACATCTCAATCTATATACCCCTACTCAGGTGTCTACAACTCTACTGGTACTGTATCCAACCTACAGGTCCCCTGGGTCTACAATTGGGCCCGCTTGGCCCCTGAACTAAGCTGTGTCTGAGTCCGGAGGACTCCTGATATCTACATCCCGAGCATAAACGCTCGGAGGGGGTGTGTATAAGGCCAACCACGGCAATATGAGGATATGGATCCCCATCTTTGTCCCTTGAGGACGGCATGCCGCTCCATAGAGCAACGTATCCTCACCCCTGGCGGGCGAGTTGACACAGCTATTAACCCTGGGGCAGTCATGGAAGGCTTCTAACTGAGGGCAACCTCAACCTGGGTGCTATACTGACACATCAATCTATATGTACAAAGAGAGCGTGTCTGGCCTTCTGGTCTAACACTAATTCTACTCACTCTGAGATAACCTCTATAGCCGTCTACAGGCACGCCATGTGCCCGTATTTGATCAGAAGACCCTGATAGTGATTATGATCTCTAATAGTCTAGGTTGAATAGAGCGAGGTCCGAAGTGGCCTAACAATACTCCAAATATCCTACTCGGACATCTATAACTCATGAATAACTGTGCGGTTACGGATAACTAACTTCTTTAATCTTCTAATTAAACAGCTATAGGACTGGGCTTGGACGAACTTGCTTCTACGCGATCGGTCCCTGGTCCTCCATAGGGAGCTTACGATCTCCTTAACTTGTTATTAACACTGTACTAGCAGACTACTTACTAACTCCTTAGGCCTTGTCTAAATCCACTCGGATCTATATTACTGTTCTGGGCAATTCTCAATCTTATAGGTAATTCTCTATAGACTGGCCCTCTCCTGGCACTCTGTATTTGAATGCCTTACAAGAACCAGCTAGGGTGCTGGCCTGGTCACTGACTACCGATGTGGACCCCTCCTTGGGGTACCCGCGGGTTTATCTGACTCGGACGACTGGGCTGGTTTACTGGGCGTCCTACGTGGTAACTGTTAAGTCGACTAAGACTGACAATCACTGATAAGGCTAAAGGGATGGCAGACGATCACTCAATACACTTGACAATCCTTGTGTTGCTAACTCTAGAATATACCTGTTCTGTCTCTATTTTTGGTTCTAGAACGTGCGATAACGTCAATGACCTCTAGGGATGCTTTCCTGCCAATATAGGTGCCAACTGGTTGTTAGACCACCTAACTGCGCCCATACTGTTAACTAACTGATTCAGGAAAATAACTCTTGCGAGCTTCTGAAGTCTAGGCCTGGAAACAAACATATAAGTCTACCGTCACAATAAACTGAGGACTAAAGAGTTTCTATAGCGTTCATAATGCGAATCATATTTAACTTGCTCCCTTTTACCGAGGAGTCCTGCAGTATGATCTGTATACGTTTTCTAGCAGCTAACAAGAATTTATGTAATTGCAATCCTTATTAGCAGCTAATCGCAACATAGAGGATATTTATATATGTATATCAATAACAACTAATTACAACATATCGAACTACAATCTAATGGTAGAAACTATTTGCAGCATCTGAGATCGTTATTTCTGTTCGAGAACATAAGTCGTAACACTGTATGACAAGGATACTTGCCGAGAGTTAAGATTACATACCTCGTTCGTTGTTTTCTGGATAACTAATGAGTATCAGCTCGTATTCAATTGCTCTTCTCAACTGCAATCATATTAATGGAAGAATAGGGCCAACTTCGTCACTGAATTCGAAGAAAACAATAACTTTATATATATATACTGACTATACTTCAACTTATCGAAAGATGATCAAAAACTCATAATTTCTCGGGAATCTAGAAGGGAGAAATACTTACTTTAGGCACGTGATCGTATTGACACTATCTTGAAACAATTCCATCATCTTAAGCTCAGCGGGTCGACGATTCTCCTAGCGAATTTTGCGAAAATAACTCCGCAACAATGCTCTCTGTAGCCTTATACTTTAGTACCGGAAGTTAATTTGGATTTGGACGGCATTTAGCGGCGTAATCGAATGATTTTTACTTGGTTTCTTCGTACTCCCTCTGTTCTGGCCGTGTTTATTTGGATAATGATCTAATTTCTAAGTGTGAGGCCTTTATATACTTGAGGAAGTAGACAAGGCAATGTGGCACTCTGCCCATCGCGCTGATTCTGCTCCGTGCCACTTTACCGCTCTAGGCAGCTTGGTTCGACCTCCTCCCGCGAAATCCCGACTTGACACCCGTTCGGCCTTTCCCCGGGCCCTTTCCTCATACATATGGCACTCTAAAACTCTTAACCAACATACAAATAGGCTGACTAAATGTTGGAAACTTATGGGGTGAAACATTCTTAGCATAGAAATGGCTGCTTGAATCCTTTGATGAAAGAAAGAAAGAAAAGAATTGAGTGGAGCTATCTCTTATCTAAGTGAATGCTTAATGAAGAAAGAAAGGTGTCTATAAGATGCCTCTTGGGAGAACTGGGATTGTGAAAAGGAGAAACAAGGAGGAGTTGACTCAATGATGTGAGCTGTGTACTTGATTTTCTTCGCAAAAGCATTAAGGAGGTTCTAGTCACTTGAACCAAATGATGTCCTACCCTTACCCCTAGCCTACATTGTGACCCGCAAGTCCTTAGTGATTTTGAGCTTTGCAGCTCTACATTAGTGGCGAATTACATGAAAGGTAAGCCTATGGTTCGATGTGTGTACACTTGAATGTCTTTAAAAGAGTGAACGTCTGTGTGTCATCTTATAATCCCTATTTTATGAATTGCATAATTGTGAGTTGGATTCTCTGTTTTTGGTGAGTGGCCCTGCTTCTTTGGAGTAAATGGTAGCCTTGATCTCAATTGAGAGTATGAATGCGATAAGTTGTGTAGTGAACTTCTAAGAAAACCTTGAAGGGCGATGACAATGACTTGAGATGCTTATTGATCATTCTTGAGATGAAAATTTCCCCTAATTTCGATTGAAAAAGTGGAGTCTCTTAAGAAGAAAAGATTTTTAAAGTGATGACTTTTGTCGAGTGCTCACGGTGTTACCAATTGAGATTTATGCTTGTATTTGAGTCTTTTTTTTTGAGTATTTTTGTTGTTTTTGCTTTATTTTTAATCTTAGTAATCCTGTGTGCATCCCTTACGTCTTGATAAGCTTGAGTTAATTTCTATGTTGAGTGAATGCTTCAAGCATTCTCATATTCCCGAACCAATTTTGACCTCTTTCAGTCCTCTTTCAGTATCATGCCATACATAATGTGCCAGGCACACACCTCTGTTGACATCACCATATAACACTCAACACTGTTTATCGCTGACACATATGCTAAAGGGTCTAATTTCTGCCCTTCCAGCCATGAACTATAGAAAACTCTAGAAATTCATGTATTGTACCGGTGTGGTATCCGCTACCACTCATATGCTCGTCCCATGCTCAAATATCCCCTTGGACAAGAAACAATAATGCCATAATCTCTTGCTTGGATTCTTACCTCAGGCACAAGCCTCTTATCTTAGGATAAATCATGTTACCAGTTTTATCTCCTTGTTCTATGTGCTTGCCATTGGTCCATTCGCCCGACCATTAAAGACATCAACTTACCTTAACCCTCTTGGTTCCTCGCACCACCATTTAATAATTTATGAGACAATTAAGATAAGCACATTTAAACATCACAAGCACTTTACATTCATACAAACCATTCTATCAAACAACACCTCAAGTTCGATTACTAATATAGCAAATACATCCTACTCTAGCATCAATTAGTGTCCAAAGACCAACTAAGAACATTGTAAACCCACACCATACCAACAATTTTATAAAGTCTAACTCCTCGTAAAATTATAACCTACATCGATTGCAGTATAAGAGAATACCGCTACTCCACAGGAGCTTTGTTTTTTTCATAGCGCCTCCGAATGTTCAAAATCTAACCACGAGAAATAAACAATATTCAATAACCTAACACTTCATTCGGGGACTAGAAATTTGATTCTACCCTATTTTACTCGATATCACAGTCAAATTCAATATTTCAAGGGTCAATTCACCATGTTCTAATCCCCCACAAAGGTAATTTCCCACTTATTCCATGGAATGTATAATCCTTAAACCCTTTATAAGCTGTTAATAATGCTAAAAGTCTCAATTTCACCAACACCCGGGTCTCAAGCTACCCTATTATGAAAATACATACTTTGACATTTCCCTAGGAAGCATCCATTCCCCACTTTTAAGCCTAGGAGTAAATACCCAGTCATTTTCTTAATTCTGGCCCTAGATTTCACAACCTAGGGTTCATAGCTAGGAATTCACCATTAGAGACTACCCTTTAATTCTAAGGTGTTAGGGAATAGAATGAGCAAAGAAATTACCTAGAAATCTTACCTTGGGAAGGATAAATTACTTTTCCCTTTGAAAATCACTCTTCTGCTCTCAAAGTTAATGCCTTAGAGTAATTGGATAAAAAGCCCAAAATTCTAGCATAAACCATCACTCTATCTCCCATCGTCCGCCGTAGGGGTCAAATTCCTGCTGCAGCGAATCCGCTATGGATGCCAGAGCCACACCATGGTGAACCCAGTAGTTATTTTCCCTACTCCACTACAACAGACCTTCGAGTGTCAAAACAGTCTCCGCTAGCCAGTAGTTTAGAATTTCCTGCACATTTCCCATTCCTCAAACACAAGTCTTAAATTCAACTTCCCAGGGCTTCCTACCATGCACTTTGGTGAAACAAGTTAAGGCCTTATTTACTGTGTAACGACGGATGATTCATTATATCAAATATCAATTAAAACACTATTCATCCCCACTGGTCAAAAATGGAGCAAAAGAAAGGAAAGTACCTGGCCCGATAAAAAGTTGGGGATATTTATCTTACAAGTCTTCTTTGGTATCCCAAGTGGCCACTTCCACAAGATGGTTTGGGACCTTAATAGTTGCGATCTCCTTTGACCTCAATTTGTGGGACTCACTCACTAATATAGCCACCGACTCCTTTTCATAAGACATATTCCCATGAAGTAGCACCGACCCATCAGATAATGTAATTACCATCTCCATGATATTTCTTCAGCACAGAAACATGGAATACAAGATGATCTCCAGGAAAACATTGTGGCAAGGTCAGTTCGAAGGCCATCTCTCTCACACATTGAAGAACCTCAGATGGTCCAATGTATCTCGGGTTGATCTTGTCCCATTTCCCAAACCGCATCACACGCTTCATGGGTGAAACCTTAACCAAGACCTGCTCCCCTCCCATAAACTCTGTGTCTCTAACCTTCCGATTAGCATACAACTTTTTCCTACTTTGAGCTGCCAAGAGTCTTTCTTGAATTATCATGAACTTCTCCAAGGATTTCTTCAACAAGTCAGAGCCCCATGACCTCACCTCAAATGCATCCAACTAGTAGATAGGGGATCTGTATTTCCTTTCATATAAGGGCTCAAATGGCACCATGTCAATGCTTGGTGATAGTTGTTGTTGTATGCAAATTTTTCCAAGGTAAGAACTTATCCCAATAGCCCCCGAAGTCTATCACACAAGCCCAGAATAAATCCTCCAACTCCTGGATCGTCCTCTCCGACTGTCTATCTGTCTTTGGGTGAAACATTGTACTCAAGTCCAGTCTAGTGCCTAATTCAGCCTGTAAGGTATTCGAAGAGTAAGAAATAAACTATGTACCACTATCCAAGATATTTGACATTGATACCTGTGCAATCGAACCACTTTCGTGATATACAACCTGGCCAACCTTTCTGCATTGTAGGTGTCACAACCCTAACGGAGGCCCGGATCATAGACACGGGACAAGGGACCCCGAGAGACCCCAAGTCAACTCATGGCACAAGCATACATCTAACTCAATAAGTAAACCAAAGATTTAACAAAATAAACTCAGCAGAAGTCTGACAACATAACATTAGAATAAGCATCTGACGCTGAATACATACATGAGTCTGAAAAGCCTCTAATCTGGACGAGTTATGGGACAAAACCCCAACTAACTCAACAATGCTGAAACTGAAAATACACAAGGAAACTGAAAGCCTAGCCCTCGAAGGATGAGGACTCACCAACCAAGTAAGTTCTAACTCTGACAACCGACTATGAGCGAGGCTGAGCTTGGGAGCTGGGTACTATATCATGAAATCATAGAGCATAGAAATGTATGTGGCCAATACATGGAATATACCGAGTATGCAAGGTAAGTAAAACCTCTTAAGTAAAGTAAATCATTTAAAACATTTTCATAATATGACAATGCATAGCTTCATAACATCATAACTAGCTAAAATGACTCAAAGCTGAAACATGACATTTATAAGAAAGCTGAACAATGAGTCAAACCTTGCTTTTAGAACATGCACGTGTAAAATGATAACCATGAGTAATGAATATGCAAATCTGAATCATATAGACAATGGGAGACTCATCACTTAACCGACATACCACGATAAAGCTTATGTGGTCCCGACTATCACACTCAAGTTGGCAGAGCCATCCAAATCCTTGCCAGGGCTAAGGACGCTACCATGATATCAATATCAAGCTCATGGGACATTAAGGCTATAGATAGCTCACAAGGGAGGTCCCAATAACATAATAATATCAACCTACGTTGGCATGTAGTTCTGGGGCATAGGGTTATCGACCTTTAGCCCGCTCGATGCTAGACTCTTCTCCCAAAACATGCAATGATATAAATCATATCTAACTAAGCTCAACATTGTCTATTAACGAAGCTCAACAATGGAATCATGCATAAACTCAACATCGTATGAAAGGAAGCTCAATATTGTCATTTGACAAAGCTCAATAATGAAATCATGCATAGAACTGACATCTTATGAAAACGAAGCTTAATGATAACATACATCTCAATTATGAATTCATGCATAAAAGAAGATTTATTTCGAACATACCACAAGATCAAAGATAGTGTGAGCATCTACTCCAAAACCATGTGGTAAGCTTACTTTAGAAATACTACATCATCATACTCGATATAAGGTTCTTGCCCAAAACTTTATCATGCTTGGATCTACTCAATTCATATTGAAAATAATATTTTAATCATGGGTAACTTTAGCAACACGCTTTTCATCATCAAATCTCATCATCGTCATATATTCGTCATTATTTTCTTCTTTCATGAACTTCTCTTCAATGGGACTTTAAATTCATAAAACTAGAAAACACAATTTTGATTGAAAACAATTTAAAACATTCCCATGCTTCAAAATTTATCAATAGAAACATAATCTAATCGTACCTATATAGGAATTGAAGAATTATGCAATTGGGTAAAAACCCCATAACTTGATCATAAGAATTTGTCATACTTAGATAGAAATTGGGCATGGGTAAGGAAGGGATGAATTCTATTACTTCTCTACATACTTGGAAGAGATGGATTTTATCACCTCTCTGATTGCCCAAGATGAGATTCCAATTGGAACCTTGAAGACTTGCTCTAAATCACCTCTTCAACCTCTCAACTTTGCATGCATTGAATGAAATATCTTAGAATAGGTTTTCCCCTCTTAAAACCCTTCAAAACGAGCCTTAAACGACGTAGTATAGGTCTTAGGAACTTAGGAATTACAAAAAGTCCCTTACTGTTTCGCATAAAATAACTGTCAGGTGGTCCTAACGGATAACCTAACGACTCATCACTGCGGGAAACAAATCATCATGTTGCTTGTTGAGTACACTGGCTTGTCTAAACTCCTGGGCTCGTAAAGGATCACGTAACGGTTCATCAGGGGTGACCACGACTCGTGGTCTCCAATCATCAAGTGTACTAGTCTGACCTCTTCTATTTTTTTCTTCTCCGTTACCCCACGGTTGACCTAATGACTCTTGGTGACTGACCACGAGTGGTTCCCATGCCTATGGGGAACCCTTTTCCTCCAGACTTCCTACTCTCCACTGGTCTACCCCATGAATCACCTGACGGCTCATGGGCTAATCTCACGAGTCGTCCAACAACTCATTATGTGCCTACAACTTAAATTTTTAGTTTTTACCTATTTCAACTCCCGGGTTCGATCTTTGAGTTTTCAGGGTATAACAATATCTCCCCCTCGGGAACATTCGTCCTAGAATGTTAGAAACAAGCGGAAAACAGAGACATGCAATTATCTCATTCAAATACTGATCATCTAAGTCGATACTTTACGGAATGACTACCTCCGATTCATATCACATAGTTGAACTGATCTCATGCTTTACATACACATTCATACACATACAAGAAACTTGAACACACGAACTTAACATGAAATAGAATCATATATTAAAACTGTTGCCTCAAGTTAGAACTGATCTGGTAGGGAACAGGTGGGGGTATTTAGCCATCATATCCGCTTCTTCCCACATAGCTCCCTCCACATGCTGGTTTCTCCATAACACCTTTACAGAAGCTACTTCGTTGTTCCTCAAGCACCGTACCTGATGATCCAAGATTGCAACTAGAATTTCCTTATAGTTGAGGCTATTTCTCACACCAACACTGTCCACCAGAACTACTATGGCTGGATCTCCCAAGAACTTTTTCAAGAGAAATACATGAAATACTAGATGAATTGAAGATAAATCTGATGGCAAGTACAACTCATACGCTACCTTACCAACTCTCCTCATAATCTGATAGGGACCAACATAGAGGGGACTGAGTTTTCCTTTCGTCCCAAACTGCATGACTCCCTAAATGGGGGATACTTTAGAACTTTCCAATCGTACACCTCAAACTCCAGATCCCTTCTCCTCACATTAGCATATGATTTCTGATGACTCTGAGTGGTTTTTAACCGATTCCTTATCAATTGAACCTTTACCATGGCCTCATGAACCGAATCGGGCCCTATCATAGCTGCCTCACCAACCTCAAACCATCCAATAGGCGATCTACACCTTCGCCCATAAAGAGCCTCGAACGGTGCCATATGGATACTAGAGTGATAGCTGTTACTATAAGCAAACTCTATCAATAGCAAATGATCATCCTAGATATCGTTGAAATCCATCACACATGCTCTCAACATGTCCTAAAGAGTCTGGATTGTTCGTTCTTCCTGGCCATACGTTTGCGGATGAAAGGCTATACTGAACATAACCTGAGTCCCAAGCCCCTTCTGAAAAGACCGCTAGAATTGGGAGGTAACTGAGTACATTGGTCTAAGATAAGAGAAAAGGTTACTCCATGCAATGGCACCAACTCTTGTATATACAGATTGGCATAATCATCCGCTGAATATGTGGTTTTGACCAGTAGGAAGTGTGCAGCTTTGGTCAGCTGTCTACCACCACCCAAATAGAATCGTAGTATCGACATGTACGAGGTAGGCCTATAATGAAATCCATATTAATCTCATCCCATTTCCAAGTGGGAATGCTAATATCCCGAAGTACGTCCCCTGACCTTTCATGCTCGACTTTCACTTGCTGACAGTTCGGGCACTTAGCTATGAATTCTGCAATATCCTTCTTCATGCTGTTCCACCAATATGTATCCCACAAATTATGATACATATTGGTGGCACCCGGATGGATAGAGTACCTGGATCCATATGCCTCATGCAATATCCGGCCCCTCAAATTATCAACATCTGGAAC
>JACEIK010011923.1:3895-29874 GCA_018107945.1 Datura stramonium | reverse complement strand
ATAGTTTCGCAAGTCTTACACATGAAAAAAGGTTATGCCTGGGAAGTCATGATTTTAATATATAGGCACAATTACAAAAAAAACTAAATTCTTTCCTTTTTATATGCATAACTGCGTGCGTTCTATAACTTACCTCTTACGTCATAACTTCTGACCCAAATTGTGCCTTTTAGGCATTCTTTTTCAATGCAATAACTAGAGTTGATTATATATGCACAATTCCAAAAATATGAAAAAAGTTTTATCCAAAAATCTGCCTGAATTGGCATAATTTGGCAATGGGGTATAACTTCACAAGTCTTACACATGAAAAAAGGTTATGCCTAGAAGATACAGATTTAATATATAGGCACAATCACAAAAAAGCTTAAAACACTAGAACGTATGCCTTCTGTCACAATTTGTGGCTTTTGCGGCATGATTTCTTATGCCATTTTCTATGCATAACTGTGTACATTCTATAACTTAGGCCTCACGTCTTAACTTGTGACCTATATTGTGTCTTTTGGGCATGATTTCTTTCTTCTTTTTTATTTTTTTAATGCAGCAAATTGAGTTGATTATATAGGCACAATTCCAAAAATACAAAAAAAGTGTTATCTGAAATCTTCTCGAATTGGCATAATTTGATAATGGGGTATAGTTTCGCAAGTCTTACATATGTAAAGATTATGCCTGGAAAGACACAAATTTAATATATAGGCATAATTAAATAAAGCTTTAAATTATGCCTAATTGACTAAAATTTAAGTATATGCATAATTTCAAAAAAAATTATATATTTTATAGCTATATCTAAGAAAAAAATTTGACAAATACCGCACAAGAATTAGGTCTGAAATCGGCATGAATTGATATATACTCATTACTGAACAGGTTTTCCATTTACACTTGTAAATTTTTTTTAAAAAAAACAATCTATATCTTTTTAAATGCACAAGATATATTTTGATCCCTATATTCACCATCTCCTTTTCTATCCAGTGTTTCATAACCAGATTCTATCTTTCACATGGAGTGTCACCAAAGATTAGTAGCCCAATTATTCTCAAAATCGAGGAATATCACAGATAATGCATTTCCCAATCGACTCTCCCTCCATGATTGACGTCATAAACTTTAAGACAATCAAGCCACAATCAACCCTGTAGTTAAAATATAAATAAACATGTAAATCAAAGAATAACAAAAAAGAAGCATAATATCACTGATTTAAGTACATACTCATTCTTTTGTGTGGGCACCTTTGTCTTACATATAACCTTGAATTCATCTATATAATCGCCATAAGATGGAAGATCAGTTGTAAATGACATTACCTTCAACATCTTTGGAATCAATATGACAAATTTTCTAATATAGTTCATTGATCTATCATTCCTACCATAATAGGAATCATAGACATCAATTTGTTTCTTGTCCAAATATGCTACATAAATAAAGTAATGTGTTGATGTTGACTCTTCATGTAATTTGGAGAGACGTATTGGCATAAGAGCATTATCAACTTTTGACCAGGGGACAAGGAAATGAACCTGCGAGGCCTTTCATATAATTACAAAATAGATCGGAGGAAGTATCACTTAAAAACCAACAAATATCACTATTCTCGGAATATTCGATATATGCTTGCTCAACTAATCCTTTGAAGACCAAATCTGTTACTGCGCACTTTGATTTTGTAAAATACTCATTGATGTGAAAGTTGTATTTGTAAAATACTCATTGATGTGAAAATGGTATTTCTTCCTTAAATAGTATACATACACATCAATGTGCTGCAAAAACAAATATTAAAATTTATCACAATATTGCCGAGATAAAACTCTAAAAAATGAATTAATTTATTTTTGAAAAAAATAATAGAACATCAAAACTAAAAGGAAGAAAAAACACACACTTCATCAGAGAGGTTGGACTTCACATTGAAAAATTCTTTCAAGAATAACTTATCCCATCAAGTCTTTCCAACTTCAATTGTTTAACCTTAGCATTTTCAGAGCTGTGAACCTATAGCATGAAGTGGATCAAGATATTAGGATCACTGTCCATGTAGTAAAGTAGACATTATCTAACAAAATTTTCAGCTTTTTAATCTTGACTCGCTTTCTTTTTAACACTTGAATCTCTATAAGGATACAACAACCATATGTTGGGATATCCAATATATTTATATGAGATCAATGGTTCCTCATCAGTTAGCATTATTTGGTTTGTGTGCAGTTTCCTATTTTTGGTCAATTTCTGCTTCTTCTTTTTTATCACGGATTTCCATAATCATTCCTACTTGATTAACAACCTGCACTTGTTGTTCTTTCTGTAGTACATCAATCATTGCTTGTATAGACTTTGCAGGATCAATATTAGACTGTGCTGCATGAACAACTGGGTGTTCATCTTCTATGGAAGTAAATGGCTCAGGAACTTGTTTGTCCATTGCTTCTACAGACTTCACATTATGAGATTCAGTATATGCTTCTTGAACAAGTAGGTGTTCCTTCTCCATAGGATTAACTCCCTCAAGAACTTCATTGTTCAATGCTTGTACAGACTTTGCAATCTCAGATTGAGTATGTGCTTCAGGAATAACTTGGTGTTCCTCCTCTAAAGGTGTAGTTGACTTAGGATCTTTGATGTTTACCTCTTGTATAGAATTCAAAATGTGAGATTAAGTCTGTTCTTCAGGAACGACTGGGTGTTGCTCCTCCACAGAAGTAACTGGGTTATCCACTTCCTTAATGAAATTATTTCTATCAAATAAAATTGATGATTGAGCAGAAATTGGATCATCAGTGACAGGCATAGTTTTTCTTTTATTTGACCCTCATTCATATACCAAAACTCCAAAATTAGACAAAAAAACACACAATTAATAAAAAAGAGTTTACTAAATTTTAAAAAAAACTAACACAATTCTGAATACTATAAGAAAAGTCAGGCTACCTGTTCTATAAGACCAGGAGTAAGAAAATAATCTTCCCGCGGAGCACGCTGTGCAATTGTGTTTTGGTCCACCGATGTGCTGATAGATTGTTCAGACTGGAGATACTCATTAAGATAGTTAGCACCTACTTCTTTCGCAATATGCTAATTGCTTTTCCCATCGGCTTCTTTTGAAGTTAAGTGTTTGTCTTTAAAATAAAACTCAGCATTCCTATTAACACAAACGTCCAGAGTTTATGCTTCTTCTAGTCTCTCATCATAGCTCAACCTCCTTGCAATGTTGTCTTAGGTGAAAACACCAATGTCTTATTGCTTGTCAGTATTTGCAACTTATCTTCAATACAAGCAATCGACACAATGTCAATTGGTTCAATAGTACCACCTCCAACATCAGTTTTCTCTATTGTATTAGCAAAACCAATACTAGCATCAAAATCATGAAGAGGATGATTATTCAAATATGTGGCCCTTTTCACCCATCTCTTAATAAGTATGTGCTACCTTTTTACATCTCCCACCAACAGAACGTCTTCTCTTCTTGTTGATTACCTCCACAGCAGGTGAAGAAAAACAAACACCACCGATTGCAGAAGAGCATCACCATAACCACCGGTCCCTTGTGTAGGGAAGTGTATCCCTAATTTTTTTAAAATGGAAAACAAATCATCCATACATCTACTCTCATGCATCTGGTTTACTAGTACTTTGTCCAACTTAGCATTAAGATTTGTTTTCAAAAACTGCAAAATAGGAAATACAACACAATAAGCACTTGCATTAAATTAAGAAGAAAAATAACTAATAGTTATGTAATGAGAAGGCATAACTTAACACGTTTTTCTAACATGAGAATATTGACGTCATTTACAGAATCACTTGCGTGATCTCTTCCATGATTCTCGTGATCACTTTGGTGATTCTCATGATAATTTTCATGATTTTATTCCCCAAACTCAATTAGAAAAGTATTAGGAGAAGCTTCAACATACTATAAAAATAAGATAAACAAACAGATAATGAAAAAATTAAACAAACAAAACAAAAATTGAAACTACTAAAACAATTACTATAAAAACGTAAGTTGATAAATCTCATTACATTTTGTTCCTGCTGACCAGAGAGAAATATTTTCTTCATTGTCTCGTATTGTGGAGCTCAGTAATATTATACGAGAGCATCAAGAGTTTTCTGATAGAACCAAGAATTTCTACATTCTTTGAACAATACTCTTCAAAAATATGAATAACCCAATGCAAAAATTCAAAAGTGAAACCAACAGTGGAATATGAATTTTATCATATTAATGTCCCCTTGTTAAAGATACTTTTGAGAGATGTCAAAATCTCATTAAAGCAATCATCTTCCCAGTTGTACTGCTGGAACAACTCAATGTCCTCCAAGTAGCTTATATACTTCCACTTAACATTCTTGTCATTCTTATCACCGAATAAAACATTCCCAAGAAGGTAGATCTCAGCTACCACAACAACATCAATATCTGATTCGATAATGTACTCCCCCACTATGACACTTTTAATGAACGTACTTAATTTCTTTATAGTAAGACTTTTTTTAACCAGTATTATTATTGAAATACTTCTTCCAAATATAACTACCATCCATACTATTTGCTTTTTCATAAAAAGATGGATCAGGAGCACTAAATGATAACCCAGTTACTCTACTGAACACCTTTCAATTGAAAGTAACAATGTTTCCTTTCAAATTGAAAAACATTATAGTTATTCTATTGCTATGAACTTCAGACAACAACATACAATCCAACAAAGTCCCAAACCTTTTGAAAATATTAAAACTCATAAAATCAAAAAAAGGGCGCTACATCAACATTTCAATCCGAACAGGACCTAAGAATGTTTCAATGTGACTTTTACACTTCTCATCACCTCTCTAACTGTTAGTACACAAAAACTACTGATCTGGATGTATATAATAAGGGGAAGCTGCCATGATTTGGAAACACTGCAAAAAAAAACACAACATCAACACAACAAACCTATAATTTCTTCAAAAAATACATAACAAAAATGAACTTAACAATAAAGTACCAAAGAAGCCAAAGTCTGCCTTCTACGATACACTTTACTCTAAACAAATAGTGACAATTACAAAATAAATTAAAAATCTAAACACCAAAAAAAATATTCTCAAGAAAAATATGAAAAATAGAACAGATAAACTCACAATCTTTATGGGTTCTAAGTAGAAATCTAAGATTACAAGCTTATCAGACACAAACCGATCGCTGATGAGTTGGTAATTTACCAACTCATTAGACTCTAAAGTTTGAGTATTTTCTTAGTTCTCGAGTTGATTATTTGAATTTTATGCCCTTTTTCTTTTATTGTGTACAAATGCTTAAGTTTGAAGAAAAGAGCTAAAATGGGGGTAAAATGGAGGAATTGAGCAGAAGTGGCGAAATACTGGTGTTAACCAAATGAAGGTCACTGCCTTGTCAGAGGAATGCCACTGGCAGTTCACGAGTCACCTGTGGTGGGATGCTATTTCCGTCATTGAATGACACTTAGAAAAGTATGGAATTGGTATTTAAGATCCAGCGATTCATGGATTGGCATCGGCGAATCGCCGGGTGAACCGCTGAAGTTCATTTATAATGACTGAAGAAGAAGAACAAGTATCCCACGGTTCACGGATTTCATCGGCGAACCGTCGATGCCTTCACCGGTTCCAGAGTGATGCTATTAAGGGTAAAATTATCCATTGCTGAAAAAGCAAGGAAAAGTTCCCTACTTTTCAGGGTATAAATAGAAAGAGAAGTACATTGCAGAAAAAAGGAGAAAAAGAGGGAAAAGATAGATTGAGAGAGAAGCCAAGTACATATCACATCATCTTTCCTTTTTAGTTGAAGACCATTTTTTAGCTGAGAAAAAAGGATTTTGATTGAAAGTTGTAAAAGATACTCTGATCTCTTTCTTCTTTGATATTATTTAGTTTCAGCTGTAGTTGAAGTATAATTGTGCTTTTTATTTATCTACTCTTCTTATTAAATTCAATGATGCTTTTTATGATTGTGTTTTTAAATTTCTTAACTATGAGTAGCTAAAATCGTTAACCAGAGGTGTGTGATGATGAATACTTAATTGGATTGGGTATTGCTAGAGTTAACTTCACAATGTTTAATTAAGTGTAAATCTATTAGATTTCTTTCAATCTATTAATGAAAATCCATTGATGATGATATGAGTCTAATCTATACTTGCTTAATTGTTGTTCGAGAGAGAATAATAAGTATTGGAAGGGAATCTAGTAGTGGGTATGAATGTGAAGTTGCAAAATTAAGCTGTTAGTAGCTGAAATTACTCCCTCCTTCCTAATTAGCAACTAATAGCTAGGAATAGTGATGTTGTTGATCCAAATTAATTCGGGTGTGTTAAATTGCAGCTAGAGTTTGACAAAATTCTAGTTAGGGGTAGCCAATAGGCTGGGAAGCTGAGACTACCTATTTTCCAAGATTATTTACATTTATTGAACTTATGAAGTTAACTTGGTCCATCCCAATCTAATTATTATTTCATCTACACTGCACCTCTAGTATTTTACAAATATTGTTTACAACTTAGCTGGTCCTTCTAGTTTGAATTCACTAAAGAAATTTGTGTAATTCTCTGCAAAGTTTATTCCCCCCAGTTCCTTGTTCTATGTTAAATTTACATGGTGCAAGCTAAAATCAACTTCTCAATCGACACTTGAATTCATCACTCCCTAGTCCTTGTGGGATTTGACCTCGACACTCGTTGGGTTACTTGTTTTAATACAAGACCGTGTATATTTTTTGATTTAAGAATATATTTGGACGTTATCAAAAATGGCGCCGTTGATGGGGACTAGCGTTTGATGATCTTGTGATTGATTGTTAAATTGAATTAGTGTGCATCATAGCTACTTAATTTGATTTTTTTTGCCTTGTTGTTAGGATCTAACCACCTCATGAGCCATCACTCCCAAGCAGGAGATAGTTTAGTGGAGGGGAACATGGAACTTGACGAAGATAATCCGGTGATGCCGGAAGTTGCAGGTGCCATTTTCCTACCACCGACAGTAGGGAATGCAGTGTTCCATGTTACTAGCACCATGTTACACTTATTGCAGATGAAAGGTCTTTTTGGCGGCAAACCAAGCGAAGATGCAAATCGGAATTTGAGGAATTTCTTAGAAATTTGCCATCCCTTCAACATTACAAACATCAGTCAAGAGTTGTCACACCCTGAGCCTACACTCTGTATGTAACACGGTACTCGAAGCCACAAGTGACCCCAAGTCAACCCCTGGTCTATCATATACTAACATTCTGAGTAAACATGCACAACGGAACTTATAAATAACAACTTTATCAGTTTAAGAAAATGTAAAGACTAAAAGTAATATATCTGAAATACACTTCTGAAAGACAAGTCTGGTCTGAAAGCCATCTACTAAGGAGTTGCTGGGACAGGTCTCCAGCTAACTCTAAGTCTATACAAAACCATAACTAAATGAAATAAATAAACAAGGCCCTCGAATGATGAGGACTCACACTCTGATCTGCTGAAGTGGAATGCTCTGAAGCTGAAGTAACTATCTGAGCTGAACCTGAGAACCTGCAACTGTATCATGAAATGATACAACATGAAAAACATGCGTCAGTACTTTGAATGTATTGAGTAAGTGGGAGAGACATGCTGAAAATGAAGTCTGAACTGAAATGACACGCCATGACCGACAAGTAATTGAACTGAACTACTGATATAATCTAAAATGGTCAAGATGACCCTGTCTGATGGTCATGGACATGCCCTAAGTCTGAAACACTGAATCTGATATAGTGTACTGAACTGAGTTGCTTATTCTGATACTGGACTAGACTGACTAGTGGGAGAGTCTACAACCGACTTTTAACCACGTGAGCTAGATGTGGAGTCCGATGTATACACCCCACTAGTATGACCTAATATACCTTTCCAGGGTATAAAGGCATGAACTAAGTGATCACAAAAATATATCTAGGGCCAATCAGGCCAAGTAATACTGAAATCTATGCTGGCAACGTATTTCTGGGAACCTGGGTGCGCTAGAACCTCGGCCCGCTCGATGCTAAGTTCTACTCCCACTTGAACACCTAAACTGAACTACGAAGATGATAGCTCAAAACTGGGGCACAAGACTAGTTAGGGACGAATAACTGCATGTACCTTGAGAGCCTTATCGGACCAGATTCTGAAACTGGATTCTGAGACTGGTTAGAGCAGCTTATCTAGAAGCGTCATAACTGTCTACAGAACAATTAATAACTGAACTGGGGTCCTGAGGCTGGTCAAAGTTATAACTAAATTTCATGACTGCCTAATGGACCAATTAACTGAAATCTAAATTTGGGTCTGGAAACTGGGAGGCACCACTGACACCTCGAAAATAAACTGAAGTCCAACTAATCAGTTGACATTTTTCTGAAAGATTTTGAATAGTCTCTACGTTCTAACTGGCTTGAACTACTAGCAGCTAATGGAGAACTCAAATTATCCCAACAATATGGGAATTTCATAATATAGAGCAATTTCAAGGATTCTAGGAATTTCATTCAATAGGGCTAACGTAATTGTCATTAATGGAATATCTACTCCACATGTATAAATATATAGGAAATTCTAGAAAATTCAGCCCATAGCATTCTTCATTCACTCGAGGAAATTTAATACGCAAAATTCACAACTCAAAAGTTAAGGCTTAGATTTACTCATGGATAAACACTGACAATTTGATAGAAATTTATGGGGACCATATCAACAATATACATGAACATCTTTCTAAGTGAAATCAACGAAAATAACCATGAAACCTTTTCATACTCAAAAAACTCATGTCTTCAAACTGATAGAAGAAATTGAGGCGGGGATCTTAGGGGAACAAGGGTAGAATAATCCCCTTGATAAAACCCCACATACCCTGATGAAGAACCCACAAAAATCTTGAGAAATTGAGGAGAAGAAAGATGCCCTAGTTCTTGCTCTGAGAATTTTTGAGAGAGCTTACGGTCTACTTTTCTGAGTGTTTGAGTGGGGAATGAGGAAAAGAACCCATTACCCCCACTAAAACGTCTAAAACCAAAGTCAAAACGACGTGGTTTAATGCTTGGAAGGATAGGAAATTACTAAATAGCCTTTAGAAATTCACAGGAAAAACTGTCAGGTGTCCCTAACAGGTGACCTAACGACTCGTTACCAGGTCCAATGAGTCGTTGGGTCCTTCCGTCAAGTTCACTAGAAGAATCTACTGACTCACATGACGAGTCGTCATGAATGGGAATGACTCGTCGTGTCATCCTTCAGGTTCACTGGTAGGAAAGCTGGAAAGGATTGGAAACGAAGGGCCTGACGAGTCGTTACTGCTGATGACGACTCATGATTACCTTTCGTCAAGAACACTGTCTACTTTTCTAATTCTGAAACTCCATCTTGGAAACGGGTGACTTAATGAGTCGTGCGACCTGATAACAACTCGTGGTGTCGTCCGTTGGGAAACACTAACTCATCATCTTGGCATCCTTCTCACGGTTGACCAAATGACTCGTTGGGTCCCTTAACGACCCATCAGGTTGGTCGTTCTGCAACTTTTTTGCAGTTTTTCAGATTTTCTTATTTATGTCCTGGATATTAATTTTGAGATTTCGGGGAATTACAATATCTTCCCCTTGGAAACATTCGTCCTTGAATGTTAGAAAACTCATAGAAACCAGAAAAATAGCAATCAAAGCATTCAAATACTGCTCAATCAACTTCAAAACGACCGAAGTGACAACCTCCATTTTAGAGAATATAACTGAACTAAATGTTTCTTTTCATAAACACAACCAAAGTCAGAAAGTAAATTTAGTTACATGAACTGAATTCAACAACTAGTTCAGGTCTAAAACAAAATTCACATATCAATCTGCAACAGAGTCGGTAGAGAATAAGTGTGGGTATTTGACCCTCATATCTGCTTCGGCCTCCCACGTAGCTCCTTCAACTTGCTGATTCCTCCATAAAATCTTGACTGAAGCTATTTCCTTATTCCTCAATCTACGAACCTGTCGGTCTAGGATTTGGACTGGTACCTCCTCATAGGTGAGGATATCCTTGACTGCCACATTATCTAATGGCACCACAGAGGTTGGATCTCCGATACACTTTTTCAAAAGTGATACATGAAAAACTGGATGTACAGCTGCTAGTTCTGAAGGTAATTCTAGCTCATAGGCTACCTTGTCGATAGGCCTCAAAATTCTATAGGGTCCCACATACATAGGACTGAGTTTCCCCTTCTTCCCGAACCTCATCACCCCTTTCATGGGCGAAATTTTCACGTATACCCAGTCATCAACTGAAAACTCCAGCTCTCTTCTTCACACATCGGCATAGGATTTCTGAAGGCTCTGGGCTGTTTTTAATCTTTCTCGGATGAGCTAAACTTTCTGTATCGCCTCATGAATCAAGTCTGGCCCTACCAAAGCAGCTTCACCGACTTCAAACCAACCTATAGGATATCTACACCTCCTACCATACAATGCCTCAAACGAGGCCATTTGAATGCTGGAATGGTAGCTGTTGTTTTACGCAAATTCAATAAGAGGCAGATGGTCATCCCAATTACCCGTAAAATTGATCGCACACGCTCTTAGCATATCTTCTAAGGTCTGAATGGTCCATTCAGCTTGTCCATCTGTCTGAGGGTGAAAAGCTGTACTGAGCTTGACTTGGGTACCTAGTTCTTTTTGAAAAGATTTTCAGAAGTGAGGTAAATTGGGTACCTCTGTCTGAAATAATGGACAAGGGCACCCCATGCAGTCTAACTAGCTCCCGAATATAAAGTCTAGAATAGTCCTCAGCTGAATATATGGTTTTGACTAGGGGGAAATGTGCTGACTTAGTCATCCGGTCTACTACCACCCAGATAGAGTCATGTTGCCGACGAGTCCGAGGTAGAACCGTAATGAAGTCCATGTTGATCTCTTCCCACTTCCAAGTAGGAATGCTGATATGTTTAAGTATACCCCCCGGTCTCTGATGCTCGACTTTCACTTGTTGGCAATTCGGGCACTTGGCTACAAATTCTGCAATGTCTCTTTTCATGACGTTCCACCAGTAAATGTCCCTCAACTCGCGATACATTTTAGTAGCACCGGGGTGAATAGAATACCTTGAGTTGTGTGCCTTCGCCAAAATCTAATGTCTCAACTCACGAATATCTGGCACACACAACCTTCCCTAGTAACGGAGAACTCCATCTCCCCCTTGGGAGAAAGCCTCAACTTCTTTTCTGCGAACCGCTTCCTTAAGTTTAAGTAGAACTGGATCTTCATCTTGTCTGGAATGAACTTCAGCTACCAAAGATGAATCTGACCCTCTTTGTACTACTGCTCCACCTTCGGTTGAGTCTACTAGCTGCACTCCTAACCGGGCTAGTATGTGAACATCCTTTGCTAAATCCCTTTTTCCTCCCTCAAAGTGAGCTACACTTCCCATAGATCGCCTGCTTAGGGCGTCAACCACCACATTGTCCTTGCCCGAGTGATACAGCACACTCATGTCATAATCTTTCAGGAGCTCTAACCATCTTCTCTGTCGGAGGTTTATGTCCTTCTGGCTGAACACATACTAAAGACTCTTGTGATCTGAAAATACATCTACGTGAGCTCCGTACAAGTAATGTCTCCATATTTTTAATGCGAATACCACCGCTGCCAACTCCAAGTCATGAGTTGGATAATTCCTCTCGTGAACTTTGAGTTTCCTAGAGGCATAAGCTATCACTTTGCCCCGCTTCATCAGAATGCAACCAAGTCCAACTCTAGAGGCGTCACAATATACTACAAACCCATATGTTCCTTCTGGTAGGTTCAAAACTGGAGCGGTAGTGAATCGAGCCTTTAACTCCTGAAAACTCTTTACACACTCATCCGACCACTGGAATTTTACCTTCTTCTAAGTTAACTTGGTCAGAGGGGATGCTATGGAGGAGAAACCTTCAAAAAACCATCGGTAATAGCCTGCTAAGCCCAGGAAACTCCTAATTTCAGTAGGAGAGGTAGGTCTGGGCCAATCCTTCACTGCTGCTATCTTATGAGGATCTATTTGTATCCCTTCGCCTGAAACCACATGACCCAAGAATGTCACAGACTTCAACCAGAATTCACACTTACTGAACTTGGCGAATAACTGGCGATCTTTGAGGGTCTGTAATGCTATCCTTAGGTGATTGGCATGCTCTTCCTCATTTCTGGAGTACACTAGAATGTCGTCGACGAATACAATGATGCACATATCTAGGTACTGCTTGAAAACCCTATTCATCAAATCCATGAAGGCTGCTGGGGTGTTCATTAACGCAAAGGACATCACCACAAACTCGTAGTGACCATACCGATTTCTGAATGTTGTCTTCGGTATGTCACACTCTCTGACCCTTAACTGATGGCATCCTGACCTGAGATCGATCTTGGAGAAACAACTGACTCCATGAAGCTGGTCGAATAGATCATCAATTCTAGGTAGGGGATATTTTTTCTTAACTGTTACTTTGTTCAGCTGACGATAATCTATGCACATTCTGAGGGTACCGTCCTTTTTACGCACGAATAGCACTGGAGCACCCCAGGGAGAGATGAAACCCTTATCAAGGAGGTCTTTTAACTACTCCTTCAGCTCCTTAAGCTCAGTTGGATCCATTATGTAAGGAGGGATGAAGATGGGCTGAGTATTTGGAAGGAGATCTATTTCGAAGTCTATTTCCCGTTCAGGGGGAACTCCAGGAAGATCTTCAGGAAATACATTTGGGAACTCTCTAAAAACTGAAACTGACTGAATGGTTGGGGTCTTAGAGTTGGAATCTTTGACCCGAAACAATTGATATAAACATCTCTTGGAAATGAGTTTCTGGGCCTTAAGGAAGGAAATAAACCTACCCTTAGGCGCTGAACTACTGCCCGACCATTCTAAAACTAGCTCATTAGGAAATTGAAATTTGACAACTCTAGTTCTGCAATCAACTGAGGCATAGAAGGAGTGTAACCAATCCATGCCGAGAATAAGGTCGAAGTCGACCATGTCTAGTTCTACAAGATCAGCTGGTATGACTTTACTCAAGACTGAGACTGGACAGTTTCTATACACCCAGCTGGCTCTAACTAACTCGCCAACTAGAGTGGAGACTGAGAAGGGTTCTGATAGGACCTCCGGATTGATGCCAAACTAGACTACTACATAAGGAGTTACAAACGAAATAGTAGCTCCTGGATCTAGGAGGGCATACACGTCTAGGTGAAAGAGACGTAACATACTAGTAACTACGTCAGGTGAGCTTTCCTGATCCTACCGAGAAGAGAGCATATAAATGATGGCGTTGACCGCCATCTATACCTAATGGGTTGGCCTGCTGAGCTGGTCGGCCTGCTGGAGCTGATGAGGTAGTGGATTGTGATCTCCCTCGCCCTGCTGATGGGCACTCCCTAAGCCTGTGTCCAAGATGTCCATACCCAAAGCAGCCCTCTCATCCCTGAAGGCATTCTCCTGGGTGATTCCTATCACACTTGGACAAGTTGGATACTTGTTTCCTGTACCGTGGGCCTGAGACTGAGTGCCAAAAGACCCACCCCTTCGATCCTAGCGGGACCAAAAGGTTGGGGCGCTGGCTGAGCTAGGTGTTGGGGCCCTTTGCTGTTGCTATTGTGGGCGGCTATCACTGCCAGATCTCTGGTAGCCAAAATCTCTATGACCAATTCTTGCCCGCTTGTTCTTACGTTTCATATCTTTTAACTTCTCTGCCTCAATCTGCTGGGCATACACAATTAAACTAGAAAGGTCCATGTCCTTGATTAGCATTTCCATCCTGCACTCTTTGAGGACCAGATTAGATACTCTATTTACGAACTTCAGCATGCGAGCCCTTGGCTCGGCCACCATCTCAGGAGCATACTTTGATAGTCTAGTAAACTCCAGAGCATACTCCTCCACTGTTCGATTGCCCTACCGTAGATTCGTAAACTCTACCATCTCAGCCTCCCTCAACTCCCGGGGAAAGAACCTATCCAGAAAAGTTGTATGAAACTCCTCCCATTCAACCGGTCCTACTTTTGCTGACCGCCCCTCCTTCCACTGCTCGTACCAAACCTGGGCTACCCTTTTTAGCTGGTAGGTAGCCAGGTCAGCACCCTTGGAGGAGCTGACACGCATGATCCGAGTGATTTTTTTGATTTCATCTACAAAGCCTTGTGGGTCCTCTCCCACCTTTGTTTCGTGAAAGTCTGGAGGGTTCATCCGAGTAAGATCCTGCACCCGGGCAGTAGCTGCAGACCCATTTGTGGCTACTGGAACCACCTGTTGGTTCACTTGATTGGTAATGGTCTGAAGAAGCAACTAAATGGCCGCCCTGAATTCGGTGGTAGACATAGAGTCGTCCTGAGGAATTGTCGGAGCTGGTGGAGCGGATCTGTTGGTGTTTTCATCTCTTCATCCATTTCCATGTTGAGGAGGCATGGTTCACTGAAAGCAAAAAGGGACACACTTTAGAAAGACATCTTTGGAATTGGACTTTAACGCACGATAAAGAGCATGAACAAAAGGGGAATTTTCCTAATAACATCTTGTAGCCTACTCGTCATAAGTGTGGCGCGCTTCACACCCATGAAAAGGACTCTACTCGATGTGGCTTTCAGACTTTCCGAGGATACTCTAAACCTAGTGCTCTGATACCAAGTTTGTCATGCCCCGAACCTACACCCTGGATGTAACACGGTACTTGAAACCACAAGTGACCCCAAGTCAACCCCTGGTCTATCATACACTAACATCTGAGTAAACATGTACAACGCAACTTATAGCTAATAGCTTTATCAGGTTAAGAAAATGTAAAGACTGAAAGTAATATATCTAAAATATAATTCTGAAAGACAAGTCTGGTCTGAAAGCCATCTACTAAGGAGTTGTTGGGATAGGTCCCCAGCTAATTCTAAGTCTAAACAAAACCATAACTAAATGAAATAAATAAACAAGGCCCTCGAATGATGACGACTCACACTCTGATCTACTGAAGTGGAATGCTCTGAAACTGAAGTAACTATCTGAACTGAACCTAAGAACCTGCAGCTATATCACAAAAATGATACAGCATGGAAAGCATGCGTCAGTACTTTGAATGTATTGAGTAAGTGGGAGAGACATGCTGAAAATAAAGTCTGAATTGAAATGACTCGCCATGACCGACAAGTAACTGAAATAAACTAGTGATATAATCTGAAATGGTCAAAACAACCCAGTCTGATGGTCATGGACATTCCCTAAGTCTGAAACAATAAATCTGAGATACTGTACTAAACTGAGCTACTTATTCTGATACTGGACTGGACTGACTAGTGGGAGAGTCTATAACCGACATTTAACCACGTGAGGTAGACGTGAAATCCGATGTATAAACCCCACCGGTAGGACCCAATATACATTTCTAGGGTATAAAGACATGAAATGAGTGATCACAAAAATATATTTGGGGCCAATCAGGCCAAGTAATACTGAAACCTACGCTGGCAATGTAGTTTTGGGAACTTGGGTGTGCTGGAACCCCGACTCGCTCGGTGCTAAGTTCTACTCCCACTGGAACACCTAAACTGAACTACGAAGATGATAGCTTGAAACTGGGGCCCAAGACTAGTCAGGGACGAATAACTGCATGTACCCTAAGAGCCTTATCGGACTAGATTCTGAAACTGAATTCTGAGACTGGTCAGAGCGGCTTATCTAGAAGTTTCCTAACTGTCTACAGAAAAACTAATAACTGAACTAGGGTCCTGGGCTGTTCAGAGTTATAACTGAATGTCATGACCGCCTAATGGACCAATTAACTGAAATCTGAATCTGGTTTTGAAAACTGGGAGGAACTATTGACACCTCAATAAACTGAAGTCAAACTGATCAGTTGACATTTTTCTGAAAGATTCTGAAGAGACTCTACGTTCTAACTGGTCTGAACTACTAGCAGCTAATAGAGAACTCAACTTATCCCAACAATATGAGAATTTCCTAATATAGAGCAATTTCAAGGATTCTAGGAATTTCATTTAACAAGGCTAACGTCATTCTCATTAATGGAATATCTACTCCACATGTATAAATATATAGGAAATTCTAGAAAATTCAGCCCATAGCATTCTTCATTCACTAGAGGAAATTTAATACGCAAAATTCATAACTCAAAAGTTAGGGCTTAGATTTACTTATGTATAAACACTAAGAATTTTATAGGAATTTATGGGGACCATATCAACAATATACATGAATATCGTTCTAAGTGAAATCAACGAAAATATCCATGAAACCATTTCATACTCGAAAAACTCAGGGCTTAAAACTGATAGAAGAAATTGAGGGGGGGATCTTGGGGGCACAAGGGAAGAACAATCCCCTTGCTAAAATCCCGCATACCTGATGAAGAACCCACGAAAATCTTGAGAAATTGAGGAGAAGAAAGTTTCCCTAGTTCTTGCTATGAGAATTCTTGAGAGAGCTTACTATCTACTTTTCTGAGTGCTTGAGTGGGGAATGAGGAAAAGAACCCATTACCCCCAATAAAACATCTAAAACCGAAGTCAAAACGACGTGGTTTAATGCTTGGGAGGATAGGAAATTACTAAATAGCCCTTAGAAATTCGCAAGAAAAAACTATCATGTGTCCCTAACGGGTGACCTAACGACTCATTACCAGGTCCAACGAGTCATTGGGTCCTTCCATAAAGTTCACTAGAAGAATCTACTGACTCACATGATGAGTTGTCATGACTGGGAACGACTCGTCGTGTCGTCCGTCAGGTTCAATGGTAGGAAAGCTGGAAAGGACTGGAAACGAAGGACCTGATGAGTCATTACTACTGATGATGACTCGTGATGACCTTCTGTCAAGTACACTGTCTACTTTTCTAATTTTGAAACTCGGGCTTCGCAATAGGCGACTTAACGAGTCATGCGACCTGATAGCGACTCGTGGGGTCGTCCATTGGGAAACACTAACTCATCCTCTTGGCATCCTTCTCATGGTTGACCTAACGACTCGTTGGGTCCCTTAACGACCTATCAGGTTAGTCGTTCTGCAACTTTTTTGTAGTTTTCCATATTTTTTGTTTTATGTCCCGGATATTGATTTTGAGCTTCCGGGGCATTAGAAGAGTCAATCAGGTTGAGACTCTTCCCTTTCTCATTGATGGGGGAGGAAATAATGTGGTTGGAGGAACTTCCTACGGGGTGTATTACTTTGTGGGAAGAGTTAACCAAGGCTTTCCTAGATAAGTTTTTCCCTACCTCAAAGATGCTAAAACTGAGGGATGATATCACAAACTTCCGCCAGGAACAAGGAGAGCCTTTGCATTAGGCATGGTTAAGGTTTAAAAATAAGGTTGCTCTTTGCCAAAATCATTGATTACCAGATGGGGTGCTTCTCCAAAGTTTCTACAGGGCCCTTGATTCAATTAATAAATCCGTTGCTAATAACTTAGCTGGGGGATCAATCATGGACCAAACTCATGGGTTAGCTAAAGCTCTCCTTGACCAAATGACAAAAATCAATAGGGCTTGGCACACAAGGGAGACGAGTGTGTCCACTCATGAGATCAGCTCAAGTGCATTGGCAGCGGAGTTGTGAAAAAGGGATGATGAGTGGAATGAGACTCTGGCCAAGATGATGACACAATTAAAATTGATGACCAAGCATGTGATGGGAGCAGGTCCGAAGGCGGTAAATGTTGTGGGAATGCAAGGTCTCCTACAATATGAAAGAGATACTTTACCACCAAGATATGAAGAAGAATGTCAATGTATGTGTAACCAAATGGGAGGTCCTCGACCTGGCTTTCAAGGAGAAAACCAAGGCCCGTGGTGCCTAAGGATGATAGCCAAGGGTGGAGAAATCGTGAACAGCAAGGATGGCCCGAAAGGAATGAGAGGTGGAACAATAGAGAGCCAAACCAAGAAGGTGATCATTACCATCGAAGTGCAAATCCATACATTCAACCTCCTAAGGTTATAAATCCTCAAAACCATCCAGGAGTAAGTGATGTGGGCAGCTCCAAAATCGAAGACGTGTTCTCAAAAGTTTTTAAGAAGGTGGAGTCGACCGAAAGTGGAGTGAAAAAATTAAGAGGGGTGGTGTCTAACCTCGCTCAAATAGTGAGTTCACACTCGGCATCCATTAAGCATTTGGAAGCTCAAATGTATAACCTATCAGCCCAAATGAACCCGAGAATGAAAGGAACATTACCTAGTGATATAATGCCTAATCCAAAAAAAGATGGTCAATGTATGACTATTGTCACTAGAAGTGGTAAGAGGATTGGAGATGCACTAGGAAAGCCTAGTGAGGCGGAGAACCCGAAATTAGTTGATGAAGATGAAGGTGATAAAATTCCAATGATTCCGGAGAATGAAGAAGAGGATGAAGAAGAAACAGAGGAAAAGGATGATGAGACCCACATTCAGGTGGATGATGAAGAAACGGGCATGAAAGCCCCGGTGGATGATAGAGCTGAAGCAAGACTCCCACCACCATATCCACAATGACTTACCANACCATATCCACAATGACTTACCAATAAAAAGAAGAAAGATCAATTTAAGAAGTTTGTTGTCATGTTAGAAGTTGTCCATAAATATACCATTAGTGGACGCTTTGATCCAAATGCCTGGTTATGCCAAGTTTATGAAAGATTTATTGAAAAAGAAAAAGGTGGTTGATGCTGGAAATGAAGAGAAAACGCACCATTGTAGTAGGGTAATGATGAGCAACCTTGCCCCAAAAAGGGAAGACTCCGGAGCTTTTACAATTCCATGCACGATTGGGATTTGTGTGTTTAAGAAGGCTCTATGTGATCTCGGTGCAAGTATAAATTTGATGCCCCTGCTCATTTTCAAGAAATTAGGCCTCGGAAGTACAAAACCAACATCGATGCGGCTACTAATGGAATATAGGTCAATCAAAAGACCTGTGGGGGTGCTAGAAGATGTACTGGTGCGAGTTGACAAGTTCATTCTCCCGGCTGATTTTGTTATTCTGGATTGTGACATGGATATGGAAGTTCCCATTATTTTGGGAAGACCTTTGTTGGCTACCGGGAGAGCAGTGGTAGATATGGAGCTTGGAGAGTTAAAATTTTGGGTTGGTGGTGAGGAAGTCACCTTCAAGGTATGCCCGCTGGCCAAAACTCCACCTGAATGCAAGGTAATTGGAGTATTAAAAAATGATGATGAGGATAAGAGAGTGAAGTCGAGCGAGACAAAAGCGGATGATGACCCGTCGAAAATGAAGAATTGAAAAAGGACCACGTCGTTCCACGACGATAAATAAGGTGCTTCTTGGGAGGCAACCCAAGTTTTTATCGAATAATTTGGTGTTTTTGTTGTTTTTTGTGTGTGTAGGACTTGAGAAATGAGAAGCAAAGTGAGATGAAAATCATGATGGGAGCATCGGCGAGAGACCGATGAGCCGCCGGTCCCGAAATATGGATAGCCGAAGATAAGGGACCCCAAAGCAGAAAGCTGAGTGTTGAACTGAAGAATCAGTAGGACACCGGTGAACCACCGAATCTGATTCATGGGTCATCGGTGTATCGTCGGTCTAAAGCATAACACCTGAAGCGAGGCTTAGATTCGATGGATGATCGGTGGGTCGCAGTCTCAATTCGTGGACCACTGGTGCATCGCCAGATGGAACCATATCACTTGGTATAAAACAAGTTGAAATTCAAAGTAGCGGCGAACCGCCAAATTGGATCGGCGAATCGCTGGTTCATCGCCGGTCGGGCTCGTCTTGAATTAAAATAAGGAATTTAAAAAGACTGGCCTACAAATTCCCAAATACTTTCCCAGCCACCCTAATTCTCCAAATATTCCAATAGCTTCCCTTTCTCAATATTTTTCTTTCCATTTTGGTCTCTCCGTTACCCAACATTCCCTATTCTCCATAATTTCTCATTTTCACCCTCTCCATTTTCCCACCTTTTCACCTCCCAACTTCCCACCAACTTACCCACATTAAATTCCCCACCTTCCCCTCAACCTATCACATTCCCAGTTTTCACCTATAAATACCAATCCATATTTCACCATCAAAATCGCTCCACTCTTACAATCTACTTTATACTCACTTGAAGGTGCTCCTGCAGTCTTGAGCTATTTTCCTTTTTGAGGCTAGAAGAGTGTGCAAATAGTCTTCCAATTCAATAATATTTCTTTGGCCCCTGTTTTAATTTGAATATTGTTACATGATTATGTAGGAGTCCTATTTCCCTTCCCTTCTTTTTTGAAATTTTGAATGTGTTATGCTTGTGATTGAACTGGGTATGTTCTTTTATGATGAGATTATGAAAAGGGTGAAGCCTTAGTAACCCATTTACATTAAGCACCACGTTTTTCCCAATGATAGACTGGGTGAAACCAATCTTAAGGGCTTAAACGTCATGAATATGTGTAAGAATGGAGTATAATTGATGGTCTTTTGATTGTGATGAAAATGTGTTAATGGGTGTTTGTGTGAAAGGGGGTCAGAATTGGGGATAGGCAAAGCCTACCATTCGCTGGTCCTATTCCGCGAAACGCTGCTTGAGGCACCGATTCACTCTGAAATTGGTCTTGTCTACTGAGTGAATCCGACGCTACATCGGTGGTGCATGATATATAACCGGAAAAATGCCGCTTGAACCACCGGAAATGGCCAGATTTCCCCAGTGCTCTATTATACACCGGGGCCTAGTTAACGGTTCGTGAATTGCCTTCAGTGAACCGCCAATTGTTCGCCGGTACCATTTTTCCAGAATTGTTTGATCATCACTTTCTTCTCAGTTCTTCTTTAGATTAGTTTCTTTTACTCTAATTTCTATTTCAATATCTTGTCACCAACATACTTTTTGCAAAAACACAAATCATGTCATCCTCTAGGTCATCCAGCAAAGGAAAGGCCCCTGCTTCATCTGCTAGCAAGGGAAAAGGAAAAAAAAGGCTGCTCCCTCACGCGCCAACACTAAGGAGGCTATTATTCTATGTGTTGTTAACATGAAGGAGCACTACGTCATCTTCCAAGGACGCTCTATCACGGTAGAGAAGAGGTTCGATTTGGCTGGGTTGAAGGGTGACTTCCTGAAAATAACGGAGCAGTTCACCCACCGGCAATGGCATGCATTTGGCAACCCTTTGCCGCCGTACTACCCTAGCCTTGTCATAGAGTTTTATGCCTCCTATCAGGCCCGCCAAGATAGCATGAAACATTGGGGCAAGGTGGATGAATTTTCCTGTCTTCCTTCGATGATGATTCATGGGGTAGAAGTGGATATCATCCCGGCTGCCATTAATTATCTGTTTTGGGAAGACTATATAGACTCATCCACAGAATACATAGCACTGGTGGCCAATATGAAAGATCAATATAGGTGGGTGGCTGGCATTATTTCTGCTGATACTCCCCTATGGACCTCCATGGGTGGAGAAATCTCTCGCCACAATTTGAAGTTTGAGGCCCGTCTACGGTTGGATTTATTTGCTCTCGCATCATCCCATCGAAGAATGAGCAGTGGTGACCATGGAAGAATCTATCTTGATCGCTTGCATTATGTCAGGGGTCACCATCAACTTTGAGGAAATTGTTTCTCTGCAAATTAAGAAGAAGGTATGGCAGTCCAGCACTTCCAGGCCATATGTTGTGTTGATTTCGAAACTTTGTGCAGCAGCCGGAGTTCCTCTTTTCCCGAACGAGACTCCTTCCTCTACTCTAGGAGTGATCACTATTGACAGGAAGAGAGATGTAGAGGCACCGACAGTGAAACGGAAGTGCCTGCAAGCCTTCGGCGTACAAGAGGAAGCCCTCTCCCACGGGTCAGCCCAATCTCCCACAGCCCCAGAAGTTAATGTGCCCCAGCTTGACTTGTCGGTCCAAGAATCGGGTGACATGTTCATCCCAGAATTTCTCCACCTCCTCAATCTTCTCAATCAAGTGGTCTCCATCATCTTGTGGAGATGAAAAACTTGCATTAGAGCCAGCTTCAATGCTTGGCCAAGAGTCTCCCGGTACTCATTGCCAAAAATATCAAGAAGGAGCTCAAGTCGCTATACGAGAATGTTGCCACTTTTTGCAAGAGGGTGGATGTTGTATAAGGGGTAGTCACGTCCCTCTGAACTAAGGTGCAGGAATGGAAAATTCGGACTTCAGTCGAGGTGCCCGACATGAGTGCTTTGGATGCTGCAATGGCTGCTCCATCTTCAGCTCGGGGGCCAATTGATGACTTGTTTGAAGGGCTGGGCGATGATTTTGCTGGGCTTGGTGATGCTAGCGGAGGTGATGGTAGTGATGAGGCTGATGATGAAGACGAGTGACCCGTTCAGGGAGTTTCTTGTCTCTTCTCCCATTGTTCTTTTTGCATAATACCTAAGATTAGACCCGGGAGTTCAAATGGTGAAAACTAGAGATNGTTGTTTTTTTTCTTAAGCTTGAGTAGGTCCAGCCTTTGTCGGGCTGTTATGATTGATGATTGCCCTTGTCGGGCGTATTTTCTTATTTGAATGAATGATAAGTGATTTTTGTTTTTGTGAGTGGTAATTAGTGAGTCATTGGGGTCTCCTGTTTTAAGCATTATATTTTGAAAATTTCGAATATGAGATGACCCCGAATTTCTTTTCGCCATTGTTAATAGAGTAGTGTAGAAATTAAAACTCCAAGGGTTTTCTTTGTATGACGGTTCTTTCCCAAGGAGAATTCTTTTATTTTATTTGATTTTGTTGTTGAACCGAGTTGGTTTTTTCTGATGATGGATTGAGTGTCGACATTCTTAAGAGAAATGCCATGTCACTTTGAGTTTGTTGTGAAGTTGTTTTAAGAGGCATCAACTAAATTTTTTTTCTTGTGAGGGGAATGAGAATGTGAAAACAAGGGCATGAAAATGAAGATAATGAGCAACTGTTGACACCGTAGCATAGTAATCTTTGTTGTATGTTGTAAAATTCCCTGCTTGACTTATGATGTTTGCCTGTTTGATGTCCTAATGTGATGTTTTATTTTGGAAAATGACTCTTTAGACCCTTTAAGGGTGATGCTTTGTGTGGCGAGGATGTTTTTGTTAATCTTGTGCATTACATCTTGTCTAGAACTTGCCCTAAATGTGATTCAAGGCGAAATCCTAGATGTAGTTGCACCAAAGAAATGAGTTTAGGCCCTCAATTGTCGAGCCACTTCAACCATACGCCCTCCATGATCATTAATCCTAGTGATTCAACTTTGTGCCTTAAAACCTTTCCTTGGCAACCACATTACAAGACTTAATACCATTCTTAATACCTTTTTTGGCCAAATTCTCCGTAAATGCTAAGGAAAAAATAAGTGTTGACGCAAGGCTCAATGCCTAAAAAGAAAGGAATGAGAAAAGGCAAATGTGAAAAATGAGGCAAGAGCCTAAGTTTGGGGGTATGCAAAACAAGGGGAAAGACAACAATTATAGTGTAAGCGGAACATCACCTTTAGTCAAAAGTGCACACAAAGATGAATCCAAAAAGAAAAAGACTAATTGTGTGAATTAGTGTTCCCTTTGAGATAATAAGGCTACTGGTAGAATATAAAGAGGGGTTA
The DNA here is from genome assembly GCA_018107945.1 of Datura stramonium. Classification (NCBI taxonomy): domain Eukaryota; kingdom Viridiplantae; phylum Streptophyta; class Magnoliopsida; order Solanales; family Solanaceae; genus Datura; species Datura stramonium. Next base: position 6,291 of record JACEIK010011923.1, on the reverse strand, counting down.
TAAGGGAGATCCTTAAAGAAATGAAAGGCATCAACAAGAAAAGAAAGGAAAAGGAGGTTGAGTGCGCAAAAGTGTTGTAAGGCATGGCACGAAAAGCATTAGGGAGGATCTAGTCACTACATCCAAATATTCATCCTACCCTAACCTTAAGCCTACATCACAACCCGTAAGTCCTAAGTGATTCTAGGTGCCTCTACTCTACATTAGTCGCGAATTACATGCAGGGCAGGCCTATGGGTCAAGTGTGTGCATGAAGATATCTTTTGGGAGAGTGAGTGTAAGTGTGTCTTCCAATTGATTCCTGGCATGCATTCAAATCATCAAAAAAAGTCAAGAGAATAGGGATCCTTATATTTGGTGAGTGGCATCATTCCTTTTAGGGATGCAAGAGCATTTAGAGTTCATATCGACATAAAACAAGGAGTGCGAACTCTAAGGAAAGCTTTGAATTTTCAGTGATTACAACTTGAGATGCTACTTGTGTTCCTTGGTTGAGAATTTCCCTTGTGTGGTTAATTATTCCTTTCGAAAAGCTTTACTTGATATAAAGTTGTTGCCTTCTTGAAACACCTTCAGTGTTTTGGTCTTTTGGGGGGTATTTCCTTCTCCTTTCGGTGAGCATGATGAGCATTTTTGGGTTGTCATAGTCCAGGTGGTCGGCGAAGTCTAATTGTGAAGAAATGTGACCTCTTCCTAAATAAATAAAGTATTGCATTACTTCAGGACAAGCAATGATTCAATTTTGGGGGTTTGATGAGTTGGTAATTTACCAACTCATTTGACTCTAAAGTTTGAGTATTTGCTTAGTTCTCGAGTTGATTATTTGGATTTTATGCCCTTTTTGCTTTTATTCTGTGCAAATGCTTAATTTTGAAGAAAAGAGCTAAAATGGGGGTAAAATAGAGGAAATGAGCAGAAGTGGCGAAATGCAGGTGTTAACCGGCGAAATGCCGGTTAAAAAGATGAAGGTCACTGCCTTGTCAGAGGAATGCCACCGGCGGTTCACGAGTCACCTGTGGCAGAATGCCGGTTCAGTCGCTGAATGACACTTAGAAAAGTTTGAAATTGGTATTTAAGGTCCGGCAGTTCACAGATTGGCATCGGCGAATCACCAGGTGAACCGCCGAAGTTCACTGATAATGACTGAATAAGAAGAGCAAGTAGCCAGCGGTTCATGAATTTCATCGACGAACCACCGGTGCCTTCGCCAATTCTAGAGCGATGCTATTAATGGTAAAATTGTCCATTGCTGAAAAAGGAAGGAAAAGTACCCTACTTTTCAAGGTATAAATAGAAAGAGAAGTACATTGCAAAAAAAGGAGAAAAAGAAGGAAAAGATAAAGAGATTGAGAGAGAAGCCAAATACAAATCACATCATCTTTCCTTTTTAGCTGAAGACCATTTTTAGCTGAGAAAAGGGGATTTTGATTGAAAGTTGTAAAAGATACTCAGCTCTCTTTTCTTCTTTGGTATTATTTAGTTTCAATTGTATTTGAAGTATAATTGTGCTTTTTATTTATGTACTCTTCTTATTAAATTCAATGATGCTTTTGATAATTATGTTTTTGAATTTCTTAACTATGAGACCTAAAATCATTAACCAGAGGTGTGTGATGATGAATATTTAATTGAATTGGGTATTGCTAGAGTTAACTTCATAATGTTTACTTAAGTGTAAATCTATTAGATTCCTTTCAATCTATTAATGAAGATCCATTGATGATGATATGGGTCTATCTATACTTGCTTAATTGTTGCTCGGGAGAGAATAATTAAGTATTGGAAGGGAATCTAGTAGTGGGTATGGATGTGAAGTTGTAAAATTAAGCTATTAATAGCTTAAATTACTCACTCCTTCCTAATTAACAACTAATAGCTAGGAATAGTGAAGTTGCTGATCCAAATCAATTGGGGTGTGTTAAATTGCAGCTAGAGTTTGAGAAAATTCTAGTTAGGGGTAGGCAATAGGCTGGGAAGCTGAGGCTACCTATTTTCCGAGATTATTTACATTTATTGAACTTATGAATTTAACCTGGTTCATCCCAATCTAATTAGTATTTCATCTAAACCGCACCTCTAGTATTTTATAAATATTGTCTACAACTTAGCTGATCCTTCTAGTTTGAATTCACTAAAGAAATTTGTGTAATTCTCTGCAAAGTTTATTTCCCCCACTTCCTTGTTCTATGTTAAATTTACATGGTACAAGCTAAATCAACTTGTCAATCGACACTTGAATTGATCACTCCCTAGTACTTGTGGGATTCAACCCCGACACTCGTCGGGTTACTTATTTTGATACAACGAACATTTATATTCTTTGATTTAAGAATATATTTTGGACGTTAGCAGTTGCTTCAAATTTTAAAGAAAAAACATAGTGTAAAAATACCAGA
>JACEIK010011922.1:9241-19354 GCA_018107945.1 Datura stramonium | reverse complement strand
CCTCTGCATAGTCCCTTGGGATGGTATATCGCTCCTTGGAGTAACGTCATTGTAATGCCTCGGAAACTCAAAAACCAAACCCGGGAGTTGAAATGAAAAAAATAAATTTTTTTGCACCAGGTCATAGAATGAGTCGTTCTGTGACCCGTGGGGAGTGACCATGAGTCGTTAAGTGACTCTTGGTGAGGACTGGAAGCTCATTTGGAAAATTGGATTTTTGGGTGACCACGGGTGAGACCACAAGTCGTGGTCAACACCCACGAGTCGTGATATGACCCGTGGCCAGGAATAATTAAAGACCAAGAAGAAATTGGCAGTTTACTCCACGATTACTTACCACGAGTTGTGGAAAGTCACCACGATTCGTGGGATGAGTCGTGGTCAGGGACTTATCAAAACGGGTGAACTTGGACAGTGCACTCAACGAGTGCTCACCATGACTCGTTAAGGAGCACCACGAGTCGTAGTGTTGTTCGTGGCTTAGAATAGATAGGAGAGTAGGAATTTTGGGCAGTGTACTCAACGAGTGTGACCAGGATTCGTGGTCACTAACCACGAGTCATGGTCACTAACCACGACCCGTTATGTCACTCGTGAGGACTGACGACCAGTTTTTCCCTGCGATTTTCCAAGGGTCGTTTAGTAATTTCATACCCTACCAAACTTTAAACTACATCGTTTTAGTCATAAATTCAGACTTATTAGTGGGGGTAAATAGTTTCTTTACTCATTCCCCACTCAAACCTTCAAGAAGTAGAACATAGAATTTTCTCTCAGAGCATTTCAGAGCAAGAACTAGGGCAGACCTTTCCTTCTCGATTCTCAAGGAAATTATTCGGGTTTCTTCATCAAGTATGTGGGAATTCAACAAGGGGATTGTTCTTCCTTGTGTCCCCTAAAACTCTTCCTCAATTCATTATCAGTTCTAGCCCTGAATTTTCGATTGTGAAGATATTTCTATCAGACCTTGTTTAATTCTTGAGGAATATTATTCTATGCTAATTTTTGACGTTTTCCACCAATTTGTAATTAGAATGATGTCTGTTCCATTGAATGTGAATTTTTTCCCCAACTCTTGAAAGTAAAAACTAGAATCTTGCATAAGTATTGAATTCTTGAAATTTCTTGAATCTTTCAGAATTAGGGTTTTTTTATAATAGTTGTATGTGTTAGGAACTCAGTCAAATATATGTTAGACAATTTCAGTCAGAAAGTTTATATACAACGAAATGTCAGCCTAGCCTTAGTCAGATTTTTAGTAACCTCCAGGTTGACCAGAATAATGTCAGCTGATCAGTTTGACAATAGAAATTCCCGAGGTGTTATTATCACCTCCCAGTTATTAGAATCAGATCCAGATCTCAGCGTATAGGTCCACAAGGAGGTCATGACACTTAGACAAATAGCTCTGACTAGCCCTAGGACCCCAGTCAGATTATAGTTTGTTCTTAGACGGTTACGATGCTTCTAGATAAGTAGCTTTGACCAGTCTAGAACCCAGTTTCAGAATCTGATGCGATAAGACTCTGAGGGTACCTTCAGTTATATATCCCTAACTAGTCTTCGAGCTATAAACTTAGTATTTAGTTTAGGTATTCCAGTGGAAGCAAGACTTAGCACCAAGCGGACTGGGGTTCCAATACACCCAGGTTTCCAGAACTACGTTGCCAGCATAGGTTATAGTATTTATTGGCCTGATTGGCCCCAGACTTTTGTGATCATCCAGTTCATGCCTCTATACCCTGGCAAGGTATATTGGGTCCTACCCGGTGGGGCATATACATCAGACTCCATGTTTAGCTCACGCGGTTACATGTCGGTTATGGACTCTCCCACTAGTTAGTTCAGTCCAGTTTTAGTTCAGTTCAGATCAGTATTATAGACTTAGAACATGCTTTGACCATCAGACAGGGTCTTTTAGACCACCTCAGTAGTGCAGCTATTCAGTTCCATAGCTTTTGTTTGGCCTTACATGCCTTTTCAGTTCAACACTTTCTTTTATTTATCCCATGGTGTTGTGTTTCTCTCACTTATTCAGTATATTCAAAGTATTGACTCATACTTTTATGCTGTATCATTTCATGATACAGCCGTAGGTTCTCAAACCCAACGTCGTTAGCTGACTTTGATCAGATCTCCCTCTCTCAACAGCAAAAGTGTGAGTCCTCATTTTTAGAGGACATTATTTCATTATCTTAGTCATGTTTATTACATTCAGTTGGACTTAGAGTTAGCTGAGGGCTTGTCCCAACAACTCATCAGTTAGATGGCTTTCAGACATAGACTTGGTTTTTTTTCAGACTATCAGTGTAGCTCAAACTATTTTGATGTTTATGATTCAGTTTTAAACTCTCTCATAAATGCTTTATGTTACTATTTCAAGCTTTTGCTGTATTTTTATATTACTCAGAATGCCAGTATATGATAGACCAGGGGTTGACTTGGGGTTACTCGTGACTCCAGGTACCGTGTCCCGTCCAAGGTGTAGACTTGGGGCATGACAAACTTGGTATCAGAGCACTAGGTTTAGAGTATCCTCGGAATGTCTGAAAGCCGCATCGAGTAGTGTCCTTTTCATGGGTGTGAAGCGCACCTCACTTATGACGAAGAGGCTACGAGATGTTATTAGAAAAACTCTCTTTTGTTCATACTCTTTATCGTGCATTGAAGTTCAATCCCAGAAGCATCCTTCTAACTCGTGCTCTGTTTTGTTTCATTGAATTATGACTCCTAGACGCGGTAACGAAAGAAGGGCCGGCAACGCCAACAGGCCTTCCCCACCAACCCCCTGTAGCCCCTCAGGATGACACAGTTTCCACCACGGAGTTCAGGGCGGCTATCCAGCTGCTTTCTCAGATAGTCCCCAATCAAGTGACCCAGCAGGTGGTTTCGGTTAACACAAGTGGGTCCGCAACAACTGCTAGGGTGCGAGACTTCACCCAAATGAACCCCTACTATTTCAGGGATCCAAGGTGGGGGAGGACCCCCAAGAGTTCGTGGATGAGATAAAAAAGATTACCCGCATTATGGGTGTCAGCTCCTCTGAGAGTGCTGATCTGGCTTCCTACCAGCTAAAAGGGGTAGCCTAGATCTGGTATGAATAGTGGAAAGAGGGGCGGCCAGCGGGAGCAGGACCAGTGGAGTGGGAGGAGTTCAACACAACCTTCCTGGACAGATTTTTCCCTCGGGAGCTGAGAGAGGCAAAAGTGGCTGAGTTTATGAACTTGAGACGGGGCAACAAGACCGTAGAAGAATACCATTTGAGTTTACCAGGCTTTTTAAGTATGCTCTAGAGATGGTAGCCGAGCCAAGGGCTCGCATGTTGAAGTTTGTGAATGGAGTGCCAAACCTGGTCCTCAAGGAGTGCAGGACAGCGATGCTGATTAGGGATATGGACCTCTCCAGCCTGAATGTCTATGCCCAGCAGATTGAGGCTGAAAAAATTAATGGACATGGAGCGAAAGAATAAACGAGCAAGGACTGGCAAGTCAGATTACAGCCATCAGAGGTCTAGTTGTAGTAGCCGCCCACAACAACAACAACAATTGCAACAGAGAGCCCTAGCACCCAGCTCAGCCAGCACCCCAACCTTCCGGTCCCGCCAGGATCGGAGGGGTGGAGCATCTAGCTCTTAGTCTCAAGGCTATAGTGCTGGGAAAAGATACCCAGCTTGCCCCAAGTGTGGTAAGAACCACCCGGGAGAGTGTCTTCATGGTCAAGAGGGCTGTTTTGGTTGTGGACAACTTGATCATCGGCTTAAAGATTGGCCGTCAGCAGGATGAGGGAGAGCACAATCCACCACATCATCAGCTCCAGTAGGCCGACCAACTCAGCAAGACAACACATCAGTTACGGATGGCGATCAGCGCCAAAACCATTTTTATGTATGTCTTCCCATCAGGATCAGGAGAGCTCACCTGACATAGTCACGGGTATGTTACGCCTCTTTCATCTAGACTGTATGCCCTCCTAGAGCTAGGAGCCACCCTCTTATTCGTGACTCCCTACATAGAAGTCCAGTTCAATATCAGTCCAGAGGTCCTCTCAGAATCATTCTCAGTCTCCACCTTTGTTGGCAAGTCAGTTAGAGCCAACCGGGTGTATAGAAATTGTCCAGTGTTGATCTTGAATAAAGCTATTCCAGCTGATCTCATAGAGTTAGACATGGTCAATTTTGACCTTATCCTTGGCCTAAATTGGTTACACTCTGGTTATTCCTCAGTTGACTACAGAACTAGAGTTGTCAAGTTTCAGTTTCCAAATGAACCAGTGTTAGAATGGACGGGCAGTAGTTCAGTGCCTAAGGGTCGGTTTATTTACTATCTTAAGGCCCAGAAGCTCATTTCCAAGGGATGTATTTATCATCTAGTTTGGGTCAAGGATTCCAACTCTAAGACCCCAACTACCCAGTCAGTTCCGGTGGTCAGCGCATTCCCAGATGTATTTCCTGAGGATCTTCCCGGAGTTCCCCTGAACGGGAAATAGACTTCAGAATAGACCTCCTCCCAGATCTCAGCCCATCTCCATCCGTCCTTACAGAATGGCTCCAGCTGAGCTTAAGGAGTTGAAGGAGCAACTAAAAGATCTTCTTGACAAGGGTTTTGTCAGACCCAACATCTCTCCCTAGGGTGATCTAGTACTACTCGTGCGTAATAAAGACGGTACCCTCAAAATATGCATAGATTACCGTCAGCTAAACAAAGTCACGATCAAGAATAGGTATCCCCTACCCAGAATTGATGACTTGTTTGGCCAACTTCAGGGAGCCAGTTGTTTCTCAAAAATAGACCTCAGGTCGGGGTATCATCAGTTAAGGGTCAGAGAGTGTGACATACCGGAAACAACGTTCAAGACTCAGTATGGTCACTACGAGTTTGTGGTTATGTCCTTCAGGCTAAAAAACGCCCTCGCAGCCTTTATGGACTTGATGAATAGAGTCTTCAAGAAGTATCTAGATATGTTCATCATTGTATTTATCGACGACATTCTGGTATACTCCAGAAATGAGGAAGAGCATGTTAATCACCTGAGGACGTGCTTCAGACGCTCAGAGACTGCCAGCTGTTTCCCAAGTTAAGCAAATGTGAATTCTGGTTGAAGTCCATGACTTTACTAGGTCACGTGGTCTCGAGTGAAGGTATTCAGGTTGATCCTCAAAAGATAGCAGCAGTGAAAGATTGGCCCAGACCTACCTCTTCGATGGAAATCAGGAGTTTTCTAGGCTTAGCTGGTTATTACCGATGGTTTATGGAAGTCTTCTCCTCTATAGCATCTCCTCTGACTAAGTTAACACAGAAGAAAGTGAAATTCTAGTGGTGGGAGGCGTGTGAGAAGAGTTTCCAGGAGTTGAGCCTCGACTCACTATTGCTCCAGTTTTGACCGTGCCAGAAGGAACAGAGGGGTTGGTAGTTTATTATGACGCTTCCAGAGTTGGACTCAGTTGCGTTCTGATGCAACGGGACAAAGTGATAGCCTACGCCTCCAGACAGTTCAAGGTTCATGAGAAGAATTATCCAACCCATGAGTTGGAGTTGGCAGTGGTGGTGTTTGCGCTGAAAATATGGAGACATTACCTGTACGGAGCTCACGTGGATGTGTTCACATATCACAAGAGCCTTCATTATGTGTTCAATCAGAAGGACCTAAATCTTCGACAGAGAAGGTGGTTGGAGCTACTGAAAGACTACGACAATGGTGTGCTGTATCACCCAGGCAAAGCTAATGTGGTGGCTGATGCACTAAGCAGGTTGTGTATGGGGAACGTAGCTCATGTTGAAGAGGGAAAGAGGAAAGAAATAAATGGTAAAGTATATTCACAGGCTAGCTCGGTTAGGAGTACAGTTGGTGGATTTAGCCGAAGGTGGAGTGGTAATGCAAAGTGGGTCAGATTCTTCCTTGGTAGTTGAAGTGAAGTCCTGACAAGATAAAGATCCCATCTTACTCAAGCTTAAGGAAGAAGTTCTCAGAAAAGAAATAGAAGCTTTCTCCAAAGAGGGAGATGGTGTGCTCCGTTACCAGGATAGGTTATATGTACCGGTTGTCGGCAATTTTAGACAATAGATATTAGCTGAAGCGCACAGTTCTAGATATTCCATTCACCCTGGTGCTACCAAGATATACCGTGATCTACGGGATATTTACTGGTGGAACAGAATGAAAAGAGATATTGCTGAATTTGTAGCCAAGTGCACGAACTGCCAACAAGTTAAAGTAGAACACCATAGACCAGGAGGTTTGACTCAGGATATCAGTATACCTACATGGAAGTGGGAAGAAGTAAATATGGAATTCATTATGGGTCTACCTCGAAGTCATCGACAACATGACTCAATCTGGGTAATAGGTGACCAGATGACTAAGTCAGCTCACTTCCTCCCAGTTAAAACCACGGACTCAGCTGAGGACTATGCCGGACTTTACATCCGAGAGTTAGTCAGACTTCATGGGGTACCCCAATCTATTATCTCAGATAGAGGTACCCAATTCACCTCTCATTTCTGGAGGTCTTTTAGAGGGGACTTGGTACCCAAGTCAAACTTAGCACAACTTTTCACCCGCAGACATATGGGCAAGCAGAGCAGACCATTTACCCTAGAAGATATGTTGAGTGCGTGCGTGATTGATTTTAAGGGCAATTGGGATGACCATTTTCCTCTTATCGAGTTTGCGTACAATAACAACTACCACTCTAGCATTCAGATGGCCCCGTTTGAGGCATTATATGGTAGAAGGTGTAAATCACCTATAGGGTGGTTTGGGTTTGGTGAAGCTACCTTGATAGGGCCATACTCAGTTCACGAGGCAATACAGAAAGTTCAACTCATCCGAAAAAGATCAAAAACAGCTCAGAGCCGTCCGAAAACTTATGCTGGTATGTGGAGAAGAGAGTTGGAGTTTGCAGTTGATGACTGGGTTTATTTGAAAATTTCGCCCATGAAGGAGGTGATGAGATTTGGGAAGAAAGGCGAACTTAGTCCCAGGTATGTGGGACCCTATAGAATTTTGAGGCGTATTGGAAATGTAGCCTATGAGCTAGAATTACCTTCAGAATTAGCAGTTGTGCACCTAGTATTCCATGTGTCTTTATTGAAGAAGTGCATTGGTGATCCAACTTCAGTTGTTCCATTAGAAAGTGTGGGGGTGAAAGATAGTCTCTCTTATGAAGAAGTCCCAGTCCAGATTCTTGACCATCAGGTTCGTAAGTTGAGGAACAAAGAAGTAGATTTAGTCAAAGTCTTGTGGAGGAATCAACAGGTTGAGGGAGCTACGTGGGAGCCGAAGCAGATATGATGGCCAGATACCCACACTTATTCCCTTCCGGCTCAGTTTCAGTTTAAGGTACCAATTTCCTTCCTAAAACTCTATTCAATTCATATGTTCCAGTTTCTTTCAGGTGATTGATCATGAGTATGATTAGTGAATTCAGTTCAGACTTGTAGTTCAGTTCGGAGGCAGTCATTCCGTTAGTTTTCAGCCTTTACAGTCAGTATTTGAACATAGTAATTGCAATTCTCTGCTTTTCTGTGTGTTTCCAATATTTGAGGACGAATGTTCCTGTCACGCCCCGCCTTGGGAGGCATGACTGGCACCTGGTGCCCTACTAGGATCTGAACTGCTGAGCTGACTAAGCCTAAGCACCTCTGGTGTAAGGCTGACTCTAACTCTAGAATCAAGAAAACAACGGGCTATATAGCGGCTGCAAATGCAACCCCCGGCCGAAAAGGCCTATAGCCACCTATGAAAAATAAATAGCTAAACAAGGCCCCGCACGACCAACACACATAATCTAAATCACATACGGCCCCACACGGCCGATACATCTAACCACAGGGAAATGATACAATCTGCAAGCCTCTAGGAGTAATAAATTGGTCGAGACAGGGCCCCGGCCTACCCATACTGTACAAACAAAAGAAGTAAACCTCAGTCACACAAGCTCCGGAGGAAAGGAGATGATGGCTCTGTGCGGCTGACTGAAACTACGAGGGATCTGCTCCTCATCTATCTGTACCTGCAGGCAAGTAATGCAGCGCCCCGGGAAGGGCGTCAGTACAATATGTACCGAGTATATAAAGTAATAGCTGTAAATGAATGAAAGTAGGGAATAAAGCTGACGATAGCTGAAGTAAAGGAAACGGACTGAAGCTGACTGAAGTAGTAAAATTAGGACTAAACATAACTTTAATAAGAAGGGTTGGGGTCATACCTGACAAACAGAATGTCTTTCTGTCTAACTATCAGTAACTAAAGCAACATAACATAAACCTTACCTGACCCCCATAAGCCGAAAGGTGAAATCAACACATAACAACCCACACGGGCCCCCATTAGCCCTAGTGAATACACCTCATCTATTTACCCCAATCTAGGTCATACTGAGTCAACTACCAACTAAAAGCATCTTGTCGATCCCCTGGTATGCAACTTGGGCCCGCTGGGCCCCTGACTATAGTTGTTCCTGAGTCCGGAGGACTCCTAAAATCTACACCCCGGGCGCAAGTGCTCGGCGGGGGTATGTATAGGCCAACCACGGCAAAATATGAGGGGCTGACTCCCCATCTTCGTCCCTTGCGGATGGCATGCCGCTCCGTAGAGCGACGTATCCTCGCCCTCTGGCGGATGAGTCGACACAACTATTAACCCTGGGGTGGTCACAAAAGCTATACAGGTAATCCAGCCCAAACAATGCAAGTACAAGTCTCATATGATAACAATAACTGCACATAATCACATACTCCTGACATGCTTTACTGAGAGTCATACTGGATTACTACACTGAAGAAATTGACTAATCAATCTATCTGTATAACGAGAGCGTATCCGGCCTTCTGGGCCTCATACTAATGCTACTCGCTTTGGGATAATCTGTATGACTGTCTGCAGGCACACCACGTGCACGTATTTGATTAGAGGATCCCGATAGTGATCATGATCTCTAATAATCTGGGATGAATAAAGCGAGGTCTGAAGTGGTATAACAATACTCTGAATGTCCTACTCGGACATCTGTAGCTCATGCATAACTGTGGAGTTGCGGACAACTAACTACTTTATTCTTCTAATTAAACAACTATAGAGCTGGGCTTGGTCGAACTTGCTTCTAGGCAATCGGTCCCTGGTTCTCCATAGGGAGCTTACCGATATCCTTAACTTGGTAAACACTGTACTAGCAGAGTACTACCGACTCCTTAGGCCTTGTCTGAATCCACTCGGATCTATATTGCTGTTCTGGGCAATTCTATATAGACTGGCCCTCTCCTGGGACTCCGTACCTGAATACCTTACGAGAACCGGCTAGGATACTAGCCCGTCACTGGATACTGATGTGGACCCCTCCTTGGGGTACCCATGGATTTATCTGACTTGGACGACTGAGCTGGCTTGCTGGGTGTCCTACATGATAATTGTTAGGTCAACTAAGACTGACAATCACTGATAAGGCTAAAGGGATGACGTACGATCACTCAATACACTGGAGAACCCTGGTGTCACTAACTCTGGAATATACCTATTTTGTCTCTATTTCTGGTTCTGGAACGTGCGATAACGTTAATGACCTCTAAGGATGCTTTCCTGCTAATACAGGCGCTAACTGGTCGTCAGACCGCCTAACTGCGCCCATACCGTTTAACCAACTAATTCAGGCTACTAACTCTTATGAGCCTCTGAAGTCTAGGCCTGGCAACAAATATATAAGTTTACCATCCCAAAAAGCTGAGAATAAAAGAGTTTCTATATCATCATACGTTAATCACATTTAACCTACTCCCCTTTTAACGAGGGGTCCTGCAGTACGATCTGTATATGAGTTCTAACAACTAACCAGAATTATGTAATTGTAATCCCTGTTAGCAGCTAATTGCCACATATCTGATATTTATATATGTAGATCAATAACAACTAATTACAACATATCACAATCTAATGGTAGAAACCATCTTCAACATCTAAGATCGTTACTTCTATTCGAGAACATAAGTCATAACACTGTATGACTAGGATACTTGCCGAGAGTTAAGCCTTACATACCTCGTTCGCCGTTTACCGATTAACTGGCGAGGTTCGGCTGGTACTCAGCTGTTCTTCCCAACTGTAATCACATTAACGGAAGAA
>JACEIK010011919.1:0-33325 GCA_018107945.1 Datura stramonium | reverse complement strand
GAATCTCCAAGATGATCAAAATCAGTAGATTAATATAAGATTTCAAAATCACAAGACCCATACTTAAATCATTTAATTTTATACAAATATAATACAATACCCCATGAGTTTTCAAAAATTTTGGATAATTAATATAGAAGGAGCATGGGTGTGGAAGGATTCACCTATTGAAGACCTTACATACCTGGAATAATTAACTCCTAATCCTCCTTAAAAGCCCAAGAATGAAATTGAAGAGATTGAGGTGAAAAGTTTGAAATCTCCCCTTGAATCCCCTCTCAAAGTCTTACATGCATGAATGGGAGTTTAGAATAGGTCATCCTCTTAAAACCTAGCTTTTCCCAAGCCAAAACAATGTAGTTTAGGGCCTTATATCTTGAAAAAGTCAAAAATACCCTTAATGAACCTGCCCTGAAAACTGTCCAAATCGATCCAACGGGTGGGACAAACGGGTTGTTGGAACCAACGACGACCCGTCACATCCCTTGTTGAAGCCACTGCTGGTAGCCCATTCTCAAAACCCAAACAACGGATAGTAAGGACGACCCATACCTCCAACCAATGACTGTTCACATCGCTCGTGGTTAACCCCCTGAACCTTGGCATCTCATCTCCTAACGGGTCACACCACGACCCATCACAAAAAACAATGGACCGTTGTTATCCCCTTTAAAGTCCACTGGAACAACTAAAACCCAAACCACGACCACAACCAATGACTCGTGGTCTATTCTAACGAGTCATTGGTACGCCTGTTGAAACTCACCTGAATAGCCTATCCTCTTCCTACGACTGCAAATGATGACTCGTTGTTTCCCACAACGAGTCATCACATCTCCTGTGGTCTCCACTGACACCATCCTTTCCCCAACCAACGATAGCATACAACGACTTGTGGTTTTTTACCACGAGTCGTTCTGCGGTCCGTTCTGTGATGTTTTTCTTGTTTTTCTGCACTTTTCAATTTTAACTCCCGGGTGTATTCTTAGGCCTTCCCATGGTATTACAACTGAGCAGCCCAATGTTCAAAGGACTACGCCGGTGTCTCATAACCATGTGCAACCGTGGGTTTATAATGATACATTACAATGGTAATGATCCCCTCTTTCGTATATAACAAAGCTCAACATAGTCTATTGACGAAGCTCAACATCGTCTAATGACGAAGCTCAATATGAAATCATGCGTAACATCAACATCGTATGAAATGAAGCTCAACATTGTCTATTGACAAAGCTCATTAATGAAATCATGCATAGACTCGACATCATATGAAGATGAAGCTCAACATTGTCCTTTGAAAAAGCTCAAGAATGAAATCATGCATAGACTAGACATCATATGAAAATGAAGCTCAACATTGTCCTTTGACAAAGCTCTATAGTGACATACATGTCAATTATGAATTCATGCATATGAGAAGCTCTATTTCGAAATATACCACAAGCTCAAGTATAAATGGGAGAATCTACTCCAAATCATGTGGTAAGCTATATGTAGGGATATTTAACTCAACATACCATAAGCTAGAATTTAAAAAATTTGGGAGACTTCGCTCCAAAACATGTGGTAAGCTTATTTCGGGAAAATCATATTTTAAATCAACATGTGGGCATTGCCTGAAGCTTTATCAAACTTAGATCTACTCAATTCATTTTGAAAACAACATCACATTCATGGATAGCTTTAGAAACACGCTTTTCATCATCAAATCCCATCATCATCATACATTCAATATCATTCTCTTCTTTCATGAACTTCTCATCCATGGGCATTCAATTTCATATATTAGAAATCACAATTTGGATTGAAAATAGTTTAAAATCTGCCCAAGCTTCACAATTCACCAATATAAACATAATCTAATCATACCCAAGTATAAAATTGAAGAATCATGCAATTTGGTTAAAACCCTATAACTTGATCATGTGAATTTCTTACACTAGATAGAGATTGGGCATGGGTGTGGAAGAAGACACCCACTCATGACCCTACATACCTGGGAATGGGGAATTCTAACACCTTCTAATTGCCCAAGTTGGGATTCCAATGGAAACCTTGAGATCTTTCCTTGAATCACCTCTTCAAACCTTCAATCTTGCATGCATGGGAAGAATGACTTAGAATAGGTTTTCCCCTGCTAAAAATCCAATAAAACGAGCCTTAAATGACGTAGTATAGGTCTTATGAACTTAGGAAATTATGAGAAGGCTCTTACTATCTCGCAGAAAATAACTGCCAGGGGGGTCCCAGTGAGGGACCTAACGATTCATCAAGACGAGCAAGACTCGTCGAGTCGCTCGTCAAGTTCACTGGTTATCAGATCTCTTAGGGATCGTAACGAGTGACTTAATGATTCATTCCTCCAGACCACGACTCGTGGTCACCTTCCGTTATGTGCACTGCCTCAGCATCAAATGAGAACTCACCTTGCTTGATCACGACTCACCTCACGAGTCATTGGGATTGACCACGACTCGTGGGGTCCTCCCGTTAGGTACAATGGTCGATCCTTCTATTTAATTTCTCAACCTCACCCTACGGCTAACTTGACGACTCGTGGTGGCTGACCACGAGTCGTTCCTACGCTCATGGGGACCTCCAAACTTTATTTCGTCCAATCCTTCCCACGAGCCAACTGACGACTTATGGGGTCTCCTCATGAGTGTTCCAACGACTCATCCTACAACTGAAGCACCATTTTCCAGTTTTTTCCCGTCTCAACTCCCGGGTCCGATCTTTGAATTTTCAGGGTATAACAATAAGATACTATTGGGGCACTACTAGTGTTATAATTCTTGTATATAAATAATTAGGCTCTTCTAGAGACCTTAGTCATTAATTTATATTGCTAAATATTGCTTAGATATTTATTGTATCGTAAAAGAAAATTTAGACACTGTTGGTGTAATGAAATAAGCAGCAAATAAGAGAATATTTAAATATAATTGAAAATTCATAAATAACGAGAAATAGACATTAAGTTCTAAACTTCAATATATATTTATTGTATCGTAAAGAAAATTTAGACACCTGGTGTAATGAAATAAGTTAAAAGAAATAAGAGAATATTTAAATATAATTGAAAATTCATAAATAACGAGAAATAGACATTAAGTTCTAAACTTCAATATTAAACATCTCATTCAAGAGACTAATTAACATATGGATATTTTGTATCAAAATTAGCAATCAACTAGTACTTACATCCTCTCTGTTATTTTCTTTGAAGAAATCAATAACCACTAACCATGATGTTCTCTACGATTGTAGTAGAAAATATTTTACGCTTCTTTATTTTGCCTTAAAAAGACACTTTAATAAAATTATTCAAGATATTTCTATGTAAAATAGATACATATATTGTTACACCCCGTAAGTTTCTAGCACTTAGTTGGCCTCTTCGCATGTTGGTTGGGAGTTTTAGAATGCCATATGTGCGAGGAAAGGGCCCGGGGAAAGGCCGAACGAGTGCCAAGTTGGAATTTCACAAGAGGAGGCCGAACCGCGCTGCCCAGAGGGGAAAAGTGGAAAGGAGATGGGACCTCCGCGTTAACCAACGTGGCACGGAGCCAAAACGGTGCGTTGGCCAACGTGCCACGTTGCTATGTATTTTACTGCAAGTATATATAGGCCTCACCCTTTAATTTTATGTCATTTCCTCATACAGATCGACCAGAAACAGAGGGAGGACGAAGGGAATATATAATTTTCTTCTGATTATGCCGTCAAACGTTGTCCAAAGTCAAATTAACTTCGGGTATCGAAGTATAAGGCTGCAGGGAGCCTTTCTATGGAGTTAGTTTCGTGAAATTCGCCCGGCGAATCGTCGTTCCGCCGAGCCAAAGTGATTGGAATTGCTCCAAACTAGTGTTAATACAATCGCAGGCTTAAAGTAAGTATTTCTCTCTTCTAGATTCCCGAGAAATTATGAGTTTTCGATCGTTCTTTGATAAGTTGAAGAATAGTCAGTATATATATATAAAGTTATGGTTTTCTTTGAATTTAGTAATGAAGATAGCTCTATTCTTCCGTTAATGTCATTTCTTCTAGATTCCCGAGAAATTATGAGTTTTCGATCGTTTTTCGAAGGTTAAAGAATAGCCGCATATATATAGTTATGGTTTTCTTTGAATTTAGTAATGCAAGATAGCTCATCTTTCCTGCTAATGTGATTACATGCTTTGGAAGAACAATTCAATACCAGCCGAACCTCGCTAATCGGGTAAACAGCCGAATCAGGTATGTAAGGCTTAACTCTCAGTATCCTAGTCGTACTGTTACGAATTTATGTTCTCGAGTAGACGCACTAATCTCGTATGTTGCCGATGGTTTCTAACATAGATTGTAATTCCGATAAGTTTCCCAATTAGTTGTTATTGATATACGGTATAAATATCGTATATGTGGCCATTAGCCGCAAAACAGAGATTACAGCATATATTCTCGGGTTAGTCAAGTTAGAACTCATATACGTATCGCATCACAGACCCCTCACAAAAGGGAGCGGGTTAAATGTGACTCACATATGACGCTATAAAAACTCTCTTATTCTCACTTTTTGGGATGGTAGACTTATATGTTTGTTTCCCGTAATCTAGACTGTGAGGCTCAAGAGTTAGTAGCCTCAATTAGTTGGTTAAAAGTATGGGCGTAGTTAGGTAGTCTAACAATGT
Source organism: Datura stramonium (assembly GCA_018107945.1). Taxonomy (NCBI): domain Eukaryota; kingdom Viridiplantae; phylum Streptophyta; class Magnoliopsida; order Solanales; family Solanaceae; genus Datura; species Datura stramonium. The sequence goes on along the minus strand of JACEIK010011919.1, from coordinate 28,649 downwards.
GCTTGGTGCCTCGTGATGGAAGGAAAGCACCCAGAGGTCATTAACGTTATCGCACGTTCTTAACCAAAATAGAGACAAATAATAGGTATATCCCAGAAGTTAGCGACACCGTGGTCCTCCAAAGGTATTGAGTGATCACATGTCGAATTTCTTTAGCCCTTATCGTTGATTGTCGGGCCTTAGTCGATTTAACTATTATCATGTAGAATGGCCTGAAGAAGCCAGCCTAGTCGTCCAAGACGATAAACCCGTGGGTACCCCAAGGAGGGGGTCCACACGCAGCGTGATGGACCAGCCTATAGATTGCCCGGGGTGGAGATCGAGTGATCTTAGCAGTAATTGCATGCCCAAGGGCTACTCAAATGCTTCATTTCAACTTGCTTATCTATCGTTATGTGTACATTCTCATGTGATTTTTTAAGGCTAAATGTGAATTTATACTAACCAACATGATTAGTGTTGTTTTGTAGGTAAAAGGAAATTTTGGAAGCTAATATATATGTTGGTGAAGTGCTGAATGGACTTGGAAACAAGGAGTGGAAGTTGACAAGGAGAGCAAAGAAAATAAGGGCTCCGCGATGGCGCCGTGTCATGCTGCCATCGCTTATACTCCCGCCTCGGATGAATTAATTTGGTCAAATTCCAGTGAAGGTTCACGTTATCTCCGTGACACGGAGGCAAAGGTTCGCGATGCACTCCGTGTCATGTTGGAGTGTAATACCGGAACCTCAAGTTCTAGTGAAGGTGCACGATAGCATCGTGGAATCCGAGGCAAGGCTCCGCGATGCGTGTCATGCCACGTTGAGGTGCATTTTCCTCGGGAGCCGACTTCCAAAGAGGGTCCGCGATACCCCCATGGCACGGAGGGAGTGCTCCGCGATACACTCCGTGCCACGTTGCTTGTTATTCCTAGAAAATCTCAAGAGTATAAATAGCAACTTAGGTTTTATTTTAAACATTCTGATCAAGTTGAGCAAGAACGCAAGTTACGTACTTGAGAGGACGAAAATTCTTAGGGTTCTTCTCTTTCTCTTTCTTTTTAATCTCAATTGTTTGTATGGATTCTACTTATTTGAAGATGTTTAATTCAAAATTGAGTGGCTAATTCACTTTTACCGAGGTTAAGAATAATTGTGGAGGAATGTAATCAAGTGATCATTTCGCTTTTCATCTTTTCTTCAATGGTTGTTCTATCCAATTCTTGCTTTTACTTCATTAATGTTTGGCCAATGTTAATGTAAATCTAGAAATCCAATTTTGATTTTGAAAAGGAAAGAAATTGCGTATGTGAATTGGTAGATATGATCTTTTCTTAGGCCGTAAAATTGAGAAAAGATTTACATTCAAAATAGAAATATATCTGAAAGTCTTATTAGTCAATTAAGGAATCGGTTATGTATGGCTAGAGTATGAAAATTATTTTATCAGCGTAAATGTAGATTAAGGTCTCATGATTCTTAAATTGGATAGGAGTCGAAAGATCCAATCCATAGGCAATAAATCTCCCGACTAGCAACCGAAGGAAAGATTAGTTTAATTGAATTGATAAATTACTTTCCTGCATTTATAATCTTAACCTCGCCTTTGCTCATTGCTATTGTTCAGACTCAAATTATAATCTTGACTTAGATTCTTATTACTTAGTAAACTTAAACTCTTAAAATATTATTTATTTGGTTGTCTCGCATTCATAAAGATAGAGTTCACCGATGTTGCCACTAACACCGTAGTTCAGCCCCCCGTGGGATCGATACATTTCTGGCTTGGAAATAAGACACTTTACTACTTGTTCGATCACGTGCACTTGCATGTAGTCATCACAATCCGAACACCGAGAATTTCCCAAAATGTATTAATATAGATCCGAGTGATTCTGCCAGCCTAAGGGATTCGCAGAGCACTCGCTAGTACAAGGGGTTATCTAGTTGGTGAGGACGGTAGCTCCCCTATTGAGAACCGTGTGACGTATCGCCAGAAGCAAGTTCGACCAAGTCCACTCTCTATAGTTGTTTAATTAGAAGCAATAGCAGTTAGTCATCCGTAACCTCGCTATGCATGAGCTACGTGATGTCCGAGTATGAAATGCAGAGTATTGTTAGACTACTGCACTTCACTCTATTCAAACTCGATTATTAGAGATCATGATCACTATCAGATCCTCCGATCCAATACGTGCACATGGTGTGCCCGTAGACACATGGCGATTATCCTGCAGGCGAGTAAAGTATTAGCATGAGGCCCAAAGGCCGATACGCCCGCCATACGTATAGATTTATTTGCCGCTCTCCAAGATAGTAATCCAAGAGTGACCCTCAACAGAAAGCGTTCGTGAGTATGTGGATTGTGTGCAAGCATATTATCGGGCTGAGACCTCGTATTTGCATTGTTTGGGCTAGATTAGCTATATAGCTTTCCGTGACCACTCCCAAGGTTAATGGATGTATCGACTCATCCGCTAGAGGCGAGGATACGTTTCTTACGTTAGCTGCATGCCGTCCGGGCTGTGTGTGGATCTAAGACGTGGGAGCCAGGTCCTCATATTTTGCCGTGAGTCAGTTTTTATACACCTCGCCGAGTGCTTGCGCCCGGGTGTTGATTTGTGAGTCCTTCGTAATCGCATGTTTATAGTCGTGGGCCCAAAGGGGGTCAAGCAAAGATACCTGTGGGACCTACGATGCTTATAGCTACTAGGTGATGTAGTATGACCCGGTTGGGGTAAATAGATTGAGATGTACTCACTAGGGCTAATGGGGGTCCAGATGGGTTGTTCTGTAATGATTACACCTTCCGCGCTTATGGGGGCCAGTAAGGTTTATGTTATGTTGTTTAGTTATTGATAGATAGACAATAGAGAACGCCATGTTATCGTGTATGACTCTTACTCTCTCGCATAGCTATGTTAGCCCCGATTCCTCAATCTCGCCATTGTACCATTTCCTATTACTTTAGTTACCGCGCCTTACTATTTACTTTCGATGTTTATAGTTATTGCTTTACATACTCCGCACTAGTGGTACCGATTGGCGCGTGCATTACTTGCTCGGCAGGTGTAACATAGACGAGGAGCAACATCCTCGTAGTTCCGGGGCCAATGCATACGTGTTTCAACTCCTTTCATCCTGAGCTTAGAAGACAGCAGGTTTAATTTCTTCTGTCTCCATAAGACATGGGTAGGTCGTGCCCCGTCCCGACCATCTTATTATTCTTAGAGGCTTGCGCATTGTATCATTTCTCAGGTTAGATGTATCTGGCCGTGGTGGGGTCGTATGTGATTTAGACTATTTGTGTTGGCCGTACGGGCCTTGTTTAGTCGCTTATTTTTCATTGTGTGGCTATAGGCCTTGTCAGTCGGGGGTTGTATTTACAGCCGCTATATAGCCCATTATTTTCTTTGATTCTAGAGTTAGAGCCGCCCTGCACCCGTAGGTGCTTAGGCTCGGCATGCACCCTGCCAGCTCAAGCTCTTAGTAGGGCACTGTGTTCCAAATATGCTCCTAAGTGCTACGGGCGTGACATATATCAATGAATTTCACAACATAAAGATAACTTATATATCCTTTGTTATTTTTATCTCTCTAGGAGGTAAGTTGTGGTATTTCTTTCATTCACTTCGAGTGATGAAGCCCGGTTATTTAAATCTGCTTGAAATACAATATCTATCAATTGCTCATTATTTTGGTCAAGCACAAGAAGACATTGCTTCGTAATATTTGTCGATATTGATAATGTCCAAATATACTCTTGTTACAAAAGAGCATAAAATGGTCGTTGTATCAAAAATAAATGATCCCGACGGATGTCGAGGTTGAATCCCACAGAGATTAACAAATGATATGCATAAGTGTTGTTTGAAAAAATTGAATTTAGTTCGCACCACTCAAAAATAACAAAACAATAAGCATTTTTGGGGAGATTTGGTGTTAACAATATGGTATAGATTCTAACTGCCAATTCGAATAGAAAAATAACCTAAGTTGTCGAATAATAACGAGAAGGACTAGAGGTGTATTGTAGATAATGTGCTAATTAAACAAGGCTATGCTAGATCATCTCATTAGTTTAAATTGTGTAAATAATCTCGTGTGGGCATTCTATATTTTTCAACCTCATAAATGCCTCTTGCTAGGAGTTCTTTCAACTACTCAGACAATTAAATCAACCCAATCAAGTTTGGATCAATAGTTGCACTAACGGCAGCTATTAGCTATTAATTAGAATGAGAATGTGGTTTGGCTATGCCCAGCCCAACCCATAACATCATATCCATGTCCACCATTAAATTCTTCCCAATACTCAATTCTTCTTTTAAGCAAAAATCAAGTAAGCAGTGGGCCAGGACCCACATCCGCAACTATGGATCTTCCAATTATAAATTGGAGAGAATCTACCGTATTTACACTAATTAAATAATATTGAGATGAACCTAGAAATACCCAATCAAATTAAGCATTTTCATCCCACACACCTCTAGTTAATGATTTAGTTATTCATGGTTAAGAAATTAAAGCATATTTTAACAAGAAATTCATTGATTTTAATAATAAGAGTAGCAAAATCAAATTCAAAGAATAAAGTCTTCAACAATGGTGATACCTTGCTATAGAGGAAGAAGAAGAAAAAAAAATATTTTACACTTTCCACCAATAGAATTCTATTTTTCTTCTTCTACAAAGAGAATGTTCTCAAAAGCTAAAAGTTAAGATCCGATAGGTACAGAAAGTACCTCTCTCTAGAATATATCCAAAAGTAGGGTACCTAAAACTCTCTTTTTCGCGTTGTTGAACACATTTTCCTCGCTTCGGGCGCTTCGGCATTTGGCAGAGTACCTACTGGGTTCAAGGTTACATTCCGTGAACTACCGGCTATAATCAAATGCTCCTTCAAGAATTTCCATTGTCCTTCGGGCGGTGTCCTTCGGCGACTCGCCGGCCTCCAACTATGCTCCACCAATTTCTTTCTCTTTAATCCAACACTTTAGGAATGCAGGCGATTTAACCGCTAGCCTGCTAGCTGATATCCGTGACCACCTCTTGCTTTAGTTCCCCAAGGAAGTATCTGCGCCAATGTCTTCTCCAGTGAAGCGCCGATTTTCACCTCATTCCTTCTTTTACTCCCTTTCCCTGCTCTTTTCTAAAATTAGATATTTGTACATAAAAAGGTAAAAGGGTATAAAATCCATCTAAATGACTTGAAACTAAGCTAAATTTTAAAGCTTCCAATGAGTTGGTAAATTACCAACTCATCGTATATCTTTCAAATTATTTCGTCAGAGAAAATTTCGTAGTTTTACTATTTCTGTGAGTAAAATTTTGACGTATACTACCAGGAGTAGATATCAAATTCTTACAACTTCATGAATAAATTTTATATTTACTACTTTGGGAGTAAACTTTTAATTTACTACTTCGGGAGTAAATGTCAAGATTTTATTAAGTATTGTCACATCACTTGTGTGGACCGAATCTATATTAGACGAGATGGTAACATTTGTCAAAAGTTCTCATTCGTCTAGAATGAAACATAATCATCTAACCCTCTTTTAAAATATTGCTACTTCGGAGCAAATCGAGGTATACATATAATATAGAGAATTTCTTTAACATATTTTCGCTGTAATTATAACAAACCTCGTAAAATGTTACTTCTAGTGAATTATATATTTCTTAACAAATTCTCATTCTTACCCATTAATGGATAATGAATTAATATCATCATATAAATTTTCATAATATTGTTCTGTTGGAACATATATATTTTTACAATATTGTTCTTATGAAATAAATATGAGACATGAATTGCCAAGTGAATCAATAAGTCGCTCTTCAAATCCATAAAAAAATTGATATTGTTATTAGCAAAGACATAAATATCAAGAAATGCTTATCTTTTATCTCATGGAATCATATTGATTTCATTTTATTTGTCAATATTGAGAAAAACAATATCACCAAAGGAAACATCATTCTTCTAGCTAAGTAATACATCTTTCAAAAGAAACTTTGATTTTTTTTATTTTTTTTATTTTTTTTATTTTTTTTAAAAAATGTATAAAATTATAAAATAACAAACAAGAATAAGAATATTATAGAGAAAGAGAGAAGAGAGATGACTTTTATTTCTCTTGAGGCAGAACTATAATGAGTGAAAAAACCCTTTATTTATAGGAAATATTAATTGATCCCAAAATTACTAACCCCAACTTTTCTTCAAAGAAATAGACATTTATTATAATACAAAATATATTGATAAAAAATACATCATTTCAAGGCTAAAAATATTATGAGTATATATAGACCCTCCCACGATTGATAGCATAATAATCTTTGATATATTAATTATTGATCTTCTTTGTCTATTAATGAGAAGTTTAGTGACGAGTTAGACAATCCAAGTCAAGCTACCATACACAACTGTCACTTTCCCAAGGATTTTATAAATGATATGTATACGCTAATTATCAGTTCATAATTACAATTTTCTGTATCGTCCAAAATGTTGGATGCAATATGACGAAACTTCAACCTGCTCACACTTTTTGGACATAAGATATTCCTAAAATGCATGCGCTACATTGCGTTAGGTCTCATTATATCAAAGAGATTCTATTTAGCCCCCTTTGTCCTCTATTGCACTCTTGTGGAATACCAATTCAACAATTAAAAAAGTAGACGATTCAAGATTTTAACTTCATGATATTATTAAGGTAATATAGTATGGAAATTTTGTTAGTTACCATAGCCATTCATAATTTTTTTTAATGATATATAACTCATAATACAATTTAATTGAAAAAAGAAATTGATGCTTAAGGGAGAAATCATGTTAAAGGAGAGAATTTTAGTAGCTCAATTGATTGATTGTTTCAACTTTTATTTTATTAGTAAGAGTTCGATTTCCCAAATTATAATCTCCTCTGTCATTTCTCCTTTCTATCCCTATGTAATAAAAAGAATCATGTTAAAAGAAAGAGATATATAAACAGTGATGAATCCACATTACAGTGAGGGATTCACAATACCGCTTTACAGTCACATAAATGTTTCATTTTATGCTTAATAAGTTTCATGATCAGCTAGAAATATACTTGTTGCAAGATGAAAACTCAAATAGTATAAAGACAGTAGCAAAATGGATTAAAAAGTCGATGATTATCGGGTGTTTTTTACAAAGAAACTTTTATCGTTCAACTGGACGTGTTATTGATAGACAAAATGCAGATGCATGAATTGAAATAAATTATATCCATTGAAAGTGTGGTGAATAAATAAATTCATCATTAAATTTAGTCCTAAAGATCGCCAGGCTCGCCCCATTTTCCCATTCTACCAACATTAAGCCGACAACGTCATGTAATTATCCCAATTGAATGTTCCATCATCAGTCAATATGATAATATTTATTTCTTAAGAAAGTAAATGTTATTTTGCTTAAATCTAAATTAATTAAATAGTAATTCCAGATGTAGTGGATTATAAAAGACTGAAAAGTAAAAATACATCAAAAAGTATTTTTATTTTTTGAGTTTCATGTCTCGAACTATCGTGTCCGCGAGTTTTTCTACGTGGATTATTACCAAATATTTATCAAAATACACCTCAACTCTTAGTTGTTCTCTTTTCTATTTGAATCATGATGATATATTAGGTAGAAAAAAATAATTGATAGTTGAAATATATTTTGATAAATATTAATGATAGTTTAAATAAATAAAATTCTAATAATTTAAATATAAAATTTAAAAAATTATAATATTTTAAATATATTTTGATGATAAATTTAAAGGAAAACCAATCACCACAATATTCTAAGGATTACAACGTCTCCCAATGCCATCACTTCAAAATGTCCTCAACGGTCGTAAAGTGACAGAGCTAGTGTGTAAGAGGTGACATTTTAAGACAGATTCATTAGAAGCCAAAGCACAAAATGATATCGATATCATTTGTTTTTCCCTTTTTTTTGGAGGGAGGTAAAACAGGAGCCGCTACAACAATAACATATAAAATATAGCTCTATAAAATGGGATATAAAGAGGGTAAAGTGTACGTATACCTTATCTCAATCTTAGAGGTAGAAAAGATGTTTTCAATAGATCCTTGGCTCAAAAAATGACAGTACAAAGCATTCTAAAAAAAAAAAAGATAAATGTAAGTAAAAGTATAACAAAGCATTCTGAATGTTAGAATTCACAGAAATAATACAATTATAGCAAGACAAGAAATAACAGATAGTAAAAGAAATCGAAGGACAAGAAACTATAGGAGAAATTCTATGATTACTAGTATGGATCATACCAAGACAACGTACTATTACCTACTAACCTTCTACCCTAATTCATGTCCTCCACAAACTCCTATGTAAGGTCATGTCCTCGATAAGCTGAAATTATGTCATGTCCCTGTTGCCTAATCACTTCTCCCCAATATATATCACTTACCTCGACCTCTCTTGAAACATCCATAGCCAATCTCTCATACCTCTATACCGAGATATCCATGTACTCCTTTTCATATGTCTCAACCATCTCAATCTCGCTCGCATCTTATCCTCTATCGACCTCGCCATGACCCGAGCATAAACCTCTGACGAGACACGGACCTAGAGTCACAAATGACTCCAAGATAACCCATGGCACATTCATAACGAATCCAAGAGCATAATTAAAGCGGAAATTAAAGCAAAACATTTTTAAGCGGAAGTCTGACATATATCAATGATCATAAACGAAGTTGACACTCGATAAAGCTAAAAGTCTACATAATATCTCGATAAACCTCTAAACTATCCGATGAGCTAATGGGACAACACCCCCACCAGCTCGCGCTAAAGTCGAAACTGGGAAATAGCATAATCAAAACAACTAAATTGAATGTCCTCAAGATGAGGATTCACCAACAACATGGACTGAGCTGACTCGAGGTGGGAGTTGACTAACGGTGAGACCGAGTCTGATCGCTCGGACTCGTATCATTAAACAATACAAAATCCAAACAAATAAAAAAAACCTAATATAATAAAAGAAGATTTATTAATTGAAATTGAAATTAAAAATTAAAATACATAAAAGGTCATGAGAATAGAACATTCCCTAAACATGATGTAATAAATCATAATTTAGACATGAGGCTCAAGGTTTTCAAACTCACTATAAACTAGTCATAATCGTAATCATAAAAGAAACCTTGTAAATCATAACCTGAGCCAAAACATCATTGTAACGCCCCAGAAGTCCCTAAGATCAAATTTGAGGGTTGGAATCGAGGAATCAGAAAATTTTTGCATCAAAGTCATGGAATGACCCAAGGGACGAAGTCGTTATGGGGGAACAACGACCTGTTGAGTCCATCGTGGTAAGTCCCAAGTTAGAATTTTCCAGCAAGAAATGGGCCTAGCAATGACTCGTTGGAAGATCCACTGGGTCATCCTTAGTGGCTTAATAGAATTCGTGTAATGCCCAGAATTGAGTCGGTTGATTATGAGAGGATACGAGAGCCGTTGTTCCAAACGTATGATTCGCCCCGTCTCGATCGCTTCCATTGGGGAATCGAAGAGTAAATTTTTTTCCTAGAAGCAATGGATGGAGCAACGGATCATTGTTTCATACAATGACCCGTCCTAAGCAAATGTTGGTTAGAACCTTACCGTAAGACCAAAAGTGCTTTCAAAATACAATGGCTTGCAATGACCTATTGAAGAGAGTACGACTGTCCCTTGCCGATATTTGGTGAGGGGCCGCCCGTGTACCCGAATTACCCTAGGGAATGACGGGATGATCCAACGAGCCAATGTATCCTACAACGACCCTGATGGATTGTTGCAACCGGCAAAAGTGTCCATTTTCCATACGAATCATTAAGGATATTTCGAAATTTCTAAGTTTCCTATGTCCTAAAAACATCATTTTAAGCCCTGGAAAGGAGTGTTTTTATGTCAAGTTATTAGGCTCCCCATGCATGAAAAGCTTTGAATTCTCTTTGAAGATCAATCTAGAACTCACAATTCTTCCCCAATTCTCTTGGACTTTCAAGTATAAGTTGAGAATCATTTTACTCAGGTATGTAGGGCCATGAGTAAGAGATTTCTTTCTACTCTCATGTCCAAAATTCTTCTCAAGTTCATGAATTCAAGTTTTAACTAAGTATATGATTTTATAGGATTTTAACCCAATTTATGAAATTCTATGATATATCTACGGTGTCAATTCTCCTCATGTTCCAAAGCATGTTTTAAGATTTATGGGTAGATTTTATACAAAAATTGATCATAAATTCATGATTTCAAGTTTTTATAAATTATTCTCTATGATGTAAGTTTTACTTAAAAGTCAAGTTTATGATACATGATTTCAAGTATGATGAGATATCTAACATGAATGAATGTTTATAAATTACCCACATATGAATCTATGATTTTGACTTATGAAGTCTATTTCAAGTAGGTATGATTTTTAAAATTCTGTAGCAAGCCCACACAAGTTAATGTTTCATGATTTAGCCAAGGCAAATAAGACGCCTTATCATATATTTTAGAGTCAAGACTCCCAATGCAGCTTATGATATGTTTTGGAGTCAAATTCCCCATGTTCATATTTCAAACTATGCATGTAATTATGGTTTTAGCTTCATTGAAAAACGATGGGAGCACTATGCATGTTTTTGGGAGTAGTGTCTAGCACCAAGTAGGCTTGCTTGGGGTTCCAATGTTCTCCTGGCCTCAAAATACATGCCAATATAGGTATACATATATATATATATATATATTGGGATCTCTCAAGAGGAGTTTCCCCGCCCTCAAGGGGCTCACTGACATCGATATCATGGTATCGCCCTTAGCCCTGCAAGATTTTAGACGGCTCTGTTCCACTTGAGTGTGATAGTTGGGGTATCACATAAGCTCTATCATGATGGTTTCGGTTCTCGATAAGTCTACCATTATTCTTTATAATTTCGGCTTATTCATATTCGTGACTTATGATATTATGTATTACAGCGTTTGACCCAATGATCGCCTTATGAGCTTTACTTATGATTTCGCCTATGACAAGTCATATGATTTCTATTTTTACCTTGGGTCATTATGTTCGTATATGATATTTAGCTTATGATTATGTATGTCTCGGGACATGGCTTTCAAGATAGTCCCTACTCTCATGATCTAATAATTTACATTAATATGCATGATTTCAGCACATTTACTTAGAATGTTTTACTTACCTTAAATACCCATATTCTAAGTATTGACCACATACTCAATGTTGTATCATCTCATAATATAGGTTTGAGTGATCGTAATTCCGCCATGTTTAGTGATGAGTTGGTAATTTACCAACTCGTTAGGCTCTTAAGCATGAGCTTTAGCTTAGTCTTCAAGTCATTTAGATAAATTTTATGCCCTTTTTCCTTTCTATGTGCAAACATATATAATTTGGAATAAAAAGAGCAAGAAGTGGAGTAAAAATAAGAAAATGGTGAACCTGAGCTTCACCGAGAACACCGGCGAAATGTTGGCCAAATGCAGATGATCACTTCCTTGAGGAACTAAAGCAACCTAGCGCTTGCGACATCAACCGACGACTCTGCCGCCACCTACCGGCATCTCGAACTTGGCCGGATCAAAGAGAAAGAAATCGCGTAGTGCGGCTGGACGTAGGCGAATCACCGAAGGACACGCCGAATGATAATAGAAATCACCAAGGTAACAATAGATGATAGTTGCGGCTCGCAATGCACGCAAATTGCTCTGCACATCTTCGCAAGTGCCAAAACGCCCGAGCAAGGGGCAAATTCATCGAATACTAAAAAAAGAAGGGATGGGTTGCCCTATCTTTTAGAAATATTCTAGAAGGACATCATACATATCGTATCTTAGCTTTAGCTTCTTGAACATTGTTTTTAAGTACAAGAAAGTAGAATTCTATTGGTGGAAATTGTTAAATATTGTTTTTCTTTTCTTCATCTTCCTCTATAGCAAGGTACCACTATTGTTGAAGACATACTTTGAAATTTGATTTTGCTACACTTATTATTGAAATCAATGAGTTTATTTTTGAATATGCTCTTTAGGCTCTTAACCATATAGCTAAATCATCAACTAGAGGTTTGGTGGTGATGAGTGCTTAATTAGATTAGGTATTGCTAGATTCATCTCGAATATCAATTGTGTAAATCATAAGTTTTCCAATTCATAATTGAAGATCCATAGTTACGTATGTGGTCTACTTTTCTTACTTGATTTCTGCTTGAAAGAGAAGAATTGAGTATTGGGAGAGAACTTGATGGGGGAAATGGATGTGATGTTGTGTAGTTGGGCTAGACATAGCCAAAACCCATATTATCATTTCTACCACAACTAATAGCTAGAGATTAGTGCAAATTATTAATCAAAACTTGATTGGGTTGATTTAATTGTGTCTAGTAGTTCGAAAAACTCTAGAAAGAGGTATTTATGAGGCTGATAGACATAGAATGCCCACATGCCAAAGTTATTTACACAATTTGAAATGATGAGATGATCTAGCATAGCCTTGTTTAATTAGCGCATCATCTACACCACACCTCTAGTCCCTCTCATTATTGTCTACAACTTTGGTTATTTTGCTATTCTAATTAAACAGTTAGAATCTATACCATTTGTTAACATCAAGTCTCCTCCAAATTATTTTCTCTCGCTTTTGTTTCTTTTGAGTGGTGCAAACTAATTTAAATTTTCCAAACAACACTTGCACACATATCACTCTGTTAGTCTTTGTGGGATTCGACCCCGACATCGGTTGGGGATATTTATTTTGGATACAATGACCGTTTACGCACTTTTTGTAACAAGAGTATTTTGCACATTATCAAAAATGGCGCGTTGTCGTGGACTAGCGCTTGATATTCTTGTGTTGATTGTTACTTTTAATTAGTCTTGCATATTAATTGTTGGCGTTGATCTTGCTAAGGTTATTAGGGGTAGTTATATGAGTCATCACCACAAAGGTGGGATAGCTCACTTGAGGGTAATATGGAGAACGAATAAGATAATTTGGTGATGCCCAAATCCGCAAGAGCCATTCGCCACGCCCCATAAGTGTGGAATGTCGGTTCCATGTCACAAGTACAACGCTACATTTGCTACGTATGAAAGGGCTCTTGGGGGGTAAACCGAGTGGGAGGACGCAAATCGCCACTTGAGGAATTTCTTAGAGCTTCCAAGTGATTTCAATGTACCGTATATAAGTCAATATCATGTTAAGTCTTTTCCATTCTTCCTAACGGGAGAGGTGACTATGTGGTTGGAGGATTTCCCTCCGGTTACATTACATCATGGCAAGAATTGGATCAAGCATTTTTTTTGGATCGCTTTTTCCTCCGTCAAAATGTCATAGCTTGAAGGATGATATCATGAACTTCTCGGCAAGAGCCAGGAGCACCGTTGCATGAAGCATGTCTAAGGTTCAAGAAGAAGGTTTCCTTTTTCCTCAACCACATGGTCTCCCTAATGGAGTGCTTCTTCAAAGTTTTTACTAAGCTCTAGACTCTATTAGCAAATCCGTTGTTAATAATTTAGCTTCTGAGGATCAATCCATGGATCAAACATATGGATTAGCTAAGGCCCTTTTGGACAGAATGACAAAGATAAATTAGGCATGGAATATGAGAGAGGCCAATGTATCGACACACGATGTTAATTCTAGTGTGTTAGCAAATGAAGGCGAAAAGAGAGAGAAGAAAAACACTTTCTAAAATGATGACGCAACTGCAACTAATGAAAAAACATGTGATAGGGGTAGGGTCCAAGGTTGTGAATATTGTAGGTATGCAGTATCCCATGCACTTTAAAGGAGAATCGTCACAATGTAGATATGACCAGAGTGCCAATACATGGAAAATCAGATAGGTTCTTCACTGGGTTCCAAGGGACACAGCGCCCTTGGCACCTATGAGAAGAGAACCAATGTTGGAGAAACTCCCGACGCAATGGGATGGCCCAATAAAAATGAAAGATGGGGCATTAGAGAGCAAAAAATAAGAAGGGGATCAAGTATCATCGAAGTTTAAACCTATATGTTCCCCTCCTAAAGCTGAGAACGCCCTAAATCAGCCAGGTGTGAGCAATGCAGGTAACTCAAAAATTGAAGAGATGTTAGCTAGAGTCTCAAGAAAGTGAATCAACCGACGCGGTCAAAGAAGTTAAAGGGGAGGTATTTAACCTTGCTCAAACTTTGAGTTCTCATTCATCCTCCATTAAGCATTTGAAGCTCAAATAAACCACTTTTCCTCTCAAATGAACCCCGACGAAAGGAACACTCCCAAGTGATATAATGCCAAACTCAAGAAAGACAAGCCAATGCATGGCCATCATCACGAGGAGTGGTAAAATGGTTGGAGATACAGCATGAAGCCTAAGGAGGTTGTTGCTCCTAAACAAATGATGAAAATGAATTTGAAATGGTGCCAAAAGCACTAAGGTGGTGAAAATGTTGAGGAAGAAGGTGAGTGAGAGGCTAATGAAGTTCCCTCAAATGTTGACAAAGAAGAGGCATGTATGAAGGCCTCGAATGATAAAGAACGAGAATAAAGAGCTCCACCCATTATCCACAAATGCTTAGCTAAGAAATGGAAGGATGATCGGGCCGAAGAAATTTATCGACATATTTAGTAAATTGTCCATTAATATACCGTTGGTGGGTGCCTTACTAAATTCCCTGGATATTCCATGTTCATAAAGGAGCTTTTAAAAAAGAAGAAGGTGGTCGAATGTGGGCACCCGTGAGAGACAACGCATCACCGTAGTGCGAAGGATGACGAGCAATCTTTCTCAAAGTGAAGTAAGACGTGAGCCTTCATGATTCCTTGTACTATAGGGTTAAGTGTGTTTATAAATCCCCTCTTCGATCTTGGCGCAAGTATAAAACCTGATTCCCTTTATCATTTTCATGAAATTGGGGCTTGAAGACCAAACCCACATCAATGAGGTTGTTAAATGGCCGATCGCTCCATAAAGAAACCCGTGGATGTGCTAGAGGAAGTGTTGGTGAGGGTGGATAAATTTATTCTACCAAATGATTTCATGGTACTTGATTTTGAAATGGATTTAGAAGCTAATCATTCCCGTGGAGACCATTGCTCGGCCACTTGCAGAGCTTGATAGATGTGGAGCAAGGTGAGCTCAAGTTTCGAGTTGGAAGTGAAGAGGTCAACTTGGCTAAGGTGTCATCCGCCGAACTCCGATGAATGCAAATTGATTAGAGTATTGCGTGAAGAGAGCGAGTATAGAGGAGTGGAGATGAAGGAGGCCGAGTTAGAGGATGATCCTTCAAGAATCAATGCTAAATGAATTAAACATCATTCCACGACGCATCCAAGGCGCTTCGGGAGGAAACCCAAGTGTCTTATTTTAATTATTTTCATATCATTGTTGTTTTTGATTTTGTAGGATTAATGAGGTGAGAAGCAAAGAGGGAAGCACAAAAACAAGGTAGGCAACGCACTATACAGGCGACCGCCAATCCGTATACGCGAATTGCCACACCCTTAACCATGCAGTAGAAACTCTGTGGAGCACGATCGTTAGGGACCGGTGGAACGCCACGAAAAAGTGCATACTACCATTTAATTGCCGATGCAAACCTGCAATACCCGAGCACGGGTGCCCAAGCGGCGATCCATCGGCGGAACATCGAACCTAGTTTGTGAACCACCAATCAAGCCGAGCAAGACAAGCAACCGGCATGAATTCAAGCACGAGATGGTAAGGCAAAGTGAATCGCTAGATAAAAAATAGTGATCGCCGGTGTAGCGCCTAAGAAGGCAAAGCAATAACTTCACCACAAAGTTGCCTTCATTTCCATGGACTTTGCTTGAGTTTTCATGGTGTTTTCTTGAGGGATTCCTCTTGGTTTATTAGGCTTTACTGAAAGAGAGGATTTCAGAGAGTAAGCAAGCACCTCATATCTAGAAATGTTGAAAATTATTTCATAACACACAACTTAAAATATAAAAGTTGCTGGGCCGCGTCATTTTTAGGTCGTGGCCACCTCATTATCCAATAGTGTCATCATAAAATGTCTATAACTTTTACTCGTAACTTCACTGATGAGAGATTTTACATTCGAAAACTAGACTCAAAGACCTTTTAATTTTATAGGTCGGGATTTAACTCATTATATATATAGGGAGATATAATCATTTAAATTTAACGCTATTTATGAACTTCACATACTCTTTGTTTTTTTTCGTTCGCATAATATTTCCTTTGTCATCTCATGCATAATGTACGACCAGTAAATCCCTTAACCTAGCATACAAACATCAAATAATCAACAGAAATATTTTTGGAGGTAATACAAAAGACCGGTTCGTCCCTATTAGATGACTATACTCAATCACCAAGTCAGGTCTCATAAGCGATTTTAATTTAACCAATATCAATATGTTCCAAATTTAACCATCCTACGACCACAACTCAAGTTAATATAATTATCATAAAGACCAAGGATTTGTTGTAATTCCTTTTCCTAATCTCTACTTCTCTAGGTTAAAACAAGTAAAGTACCCTGGCAAGTTCTAACGTTGTACACCGTTAAGAAAACATTTAAAGATGAAGTGAATACAATTCAAGTGTTTAGCATTGGTTTTGAATCACTTTTGTGTAACCCTATTTCGTTAATCCACCATGGTTCCCACAACCCATAGTTATGGAGGTTTTAGCCTCATGATCAGAAGATTATAATTTTCTATTCATAGACAAACACATAATTAAATACTTACAACAACAATTGGTAGAAAATCTTCTTTGAATATCAAAGAGCAATCTCAAGAACAATGGGTGAAATCAAGGGCTTGATTCTAAGAATCGCCAAAACTTGATAAAATTCACAAATATACTTTTCACAAAGAATCACACGTCTACTACTTGCTATCTATGTTGTCTCGACTAAAATAAAATAAAAGGTATTTATACGTATTATTACAAACCTTTTCCTAAGCTAATAGGAAATTTTCCATATCTCGCCAACTGTATCACGACTACTCCTACGACTCATAGCAAATGATTGTATGGGCCGTACCTACTTCTCATACATCCTGGTTGCCGCAGATTTGTCTAAGTTTTTGGAAAGCCGGTATGATCCGTACTACGCCTCCTACGAGTCGTACAATGCATCCGTGGTTTGGCTCTAAGAACTTTGACATCTTTTGAAGTTTTTCACGAGTGTTGTGGCACGCCTGCACTTTCCTCCTATGACTCGTACTTCTTGTTGTGTCCGAAGTCTCTACCAAGTCGTGAAGAATTACTTGAATCTCACCATGTCTCATTGTACGGTCGATGTGGTTGCTACGATCCATAGGTCCACCCGTACTCAAGAGACTCGGCTTGTGCAATTTTCCGAACAATTCTACGACTCACTCATGCACTCGTACATCTTGGTACGACTCGTTTACCGAGAGTAAGTTGCCTTCCTCTTATTCCACCTTCTAAATTTCACCACGATTCTCGCATGGCTTGTGCAATCAAGGTATGGCTCGTAGAGCTGAGACTTGTACTTGGCTATTTTTATGCATTTTTAGGCCTCTTTTGCACATTTTTTCTCCAACACTTATATTTCCCCGAAACCAAAGTAAAAGTACCCATATCTATATAAACATACCTAAGTCCATGCTATTTTCGCCTTTAAGCATTGAAAGTGTAGTAAACTCACAACACGTCAACACCCTCAACTTAAGACTTCGTATGTCCTCAGACAAAGGAAATAAAAAAACTAAACACGACGCTTAACTAGAAAATAAACCTAGGATACTACAACCAACAATTAATCAAAATTTGCACTATAAACTCAAACAACTTTTGACCCATTTTCCCATGAACCAAATCAGCACATGCACATCAAGCAACCACAAAGAACATGATAAACAAGGATCAAGATATGTCATATAACTATTACCGTATAGTCAAGATATCACCAATGCTTTTCACATAGACCACCTAGTAATTAAACACAAACCATGTACCTCATAGAAATGAAGTCCCCCACTAAAAAATATAGTAAAATATGTAATATGGGGCTGAACAAGTAAGACTCTCACTCACATAAAGAAGTTCCAAATACCGCATATCAAATACCATAGGCTTGCCCTTATTTTCTCTACTAGCTTTCTTGTCGATGATCGTGCTAGGATCACTATAGAACTTGCTTTGGCTTGTAACGGGGGCTTTCGGGCCGGGTATGGGATATATGGAATCTTTTGAGTGACTAAACTCTTTCTTGGCACTACGTACATGTGGCTCCATTTTTTTCACTTTTTCACCCTTTTTGCTTTTTTTCACTTTTTCCTCCTTTTCACCCTTTTTATGAACTTCGTATGTGAGTGTGGTGTGTTTTTACACTTATGCATCTTTCTTTTTGTATTTTCTTTCAATTTTTCCTCTTTTTTTTTTTCCACAACACACCTCATTTTTCACCTTTTCTTTCTCTTTCTTTTCGCTCCCCCAACATTATTCATCCCTACTCTAGTCACTCCTCAACTTCGCATTTTGCCTATGTTGAGGTTCACAATGTCCAAGAATGGACCAAGGCCAAAATAGGTTCATTATAAAAAATGGGTACGGTTAATTGGATTAATCAAAGAAAATGGTTCTTTTAAGGCTAAAAATCGGGATCAAGGGAATCATATCATTTTGGTAGGGTTATTTAAGCTAAAAATGGTCTAAACAAGAACAGTCCTATGACCCTTTCCTAACCGACCATCCTAAAACCTATGTAAAGGCCAACCGGCCAAGTTTCTAGATCCTCTACTATATTGACCAGGTATCGTAATCTCACCACTCATGGTACATATCTTGCATTCACTCTACCTGTCCTGGCTTATACATGGATAACAAAAACTATTCATGCTAATATATGAAATGACATAAAAAGATCCACGTAAATCATGCTTTGCAATCAAAAGTACATAGCTAATCATCAAAAAAATTTTAAAACAGGTCAATTTTTACAAATTCAAAACTCGTGCAATTTATTTGGCCGAGTAATCCTATGCTACTTTCTAATTAAAAAATCACAAAAAATAAAATCCTCTAAATATGCCATTTAAATGCCCGAGAAAAAGAAACAATAAATAATAAAAAACCTCAAACAAAGCAAAATCCCAAAATACAAGTACACCCCTCCCCTTTTAAAATGCTTCGTCCTTGAAGCGTAGAATGTAAAAGCATAAGGAAGGAACATACCGCGCCGCACTAAGCGCTCCCCGTCATCTTGTGGAGGAGGTACTGTAATCGTGGCACTAGCGATGGCCGGCACACTCACCGGTGTATTGATAGGGGAGTGGCTACTCCCTAAGTAGTGACGGTCACCTATACAACATCTCGGGAATCATCGGGCCGAATGTGGCTTTCCCGGGAAGGTCCCTACCACCCGTAAGCTTTGCCTGGCCGTGGTGGAGCTACCCGCTTCCTTTAGCTCTCAAGAAGCTCCGACTAATGCATTTTATGGGCCCTAAGTTCTCCACCTGCCCGCCACGCCCTATTTTCACTCTTCTTTTTGGGGTGTCGCCTCCAACATCCTCAAAGACCCTTTTTTCCTTTCTCCTTCTCGCCTCCTCGTGGGCTCCTAATGCCGCCGCATCAAGCTCCTTGTTAATACTAGCATCGAGGTTACAAAGAGGTGGGGCTGCTATGATTGCCGGCCGCCGTGATGATGTGCCCCACTTGACTCGAAGAGCCCCCTACCCCTACGGAGGCTGTTCAAGCCACCGTTTGGCCATACGCACGTTGAATCTCGCTCTCAAAACCATATAGCTCGTGTGTAGGGCCTCCGTGCACTGCCTCAATCTCAACCTTTACCAAAGGCTTGATGTTCTCCGTCACCATCGAACCTTCTCTAGCTATGATCAATCTCTTGGCCAAATTTTTGGAGAAATTCTGAGGTACTAGCATGTATCCAACTGGACCGGCTGAGGAGGCTCATAGGTGGTGTGGCGGAGGTGCTAGGAGATGCATATGAATGATCGGCATTTGTATCCAGTATCTCGCCCTCCTCCCCGTGAAGTGGGGGCATTCACCGGTGTACCCCAACTGTCCGTAATAGTAGGACTCATGAAAATTCATGCCCGACTAATGTGGTTATTCCCATCTCCGATTAGGCTAATATCGCACCACCGCTCCGATCAAGTGCTCCTCACCACGACACACCTTGATGCCCGCTCTCAGGCAATATAAATATGAGATTCGGGAATGGGATGGTAGTGCTCAATCCCATATCTCGATCCCGAATCTCCTACCATGACCCTGGATATTGGATGGGTATCTAGACATGATACAAGACACCAAAGTCGCTCTATCCGATCTCGAGGGTACCATTGGCAGCTAGGGCCAAATGGTGGGAGCACTAACGCCCGAAGCAAGCTTTTGTTATGAAGTTCGGGAGTTCTTTGTGACTCGCTGTCGCTAGTGACCCATTCCTCTTTTCTTTGTCCTCGCAATCACTCTAGGCAACCATTGAATATGCCTCCGCCTTCGTCAAAACCTGGGCCATTTCTAATATGCTCTGCCTCCACCCGATAGTCATATTTTGGTGTAGCATGTGGTGGTATGAATTGGGGCTCATATAACACTCCGAGCAATAGTGCGCTCGGATATATCTACCTCTCGCCCCAACCATGAAGCCTCTTAGTCAGCTAATATTTCCACCCTTTGCCCCTCTTTTTCGCTTTCTCTGCTCCATAGTTGCTAAATAATTAGCGTAGAACTCCTGGATGATTTTTGAAGTGTATTGATCTGGGTCCCTAGCCATCCAATCAAATCCATAAAAGAAAAATATGTGCTTCATTTCCTCCACCTTGTTCAGTGAATCGGTGAGGATCCATGGCTCTTCCTAAATGATCTCGCCTAGGTTTGTTCTTTGGCAAAGGGGAGAGCAATGCCCCCTGTTCATATATTTCATGGGCTCCCGGTACTCTTACCGAATGGTGCGGTACTCTTCTAGGTGAAGTCTCCTCCGTCCGCCAAGACTGGTGCCTCCTCATCTCGATCCGACTCTCTGCAGTCATCTACTGGACACCTCCTGACCCCTCTTCCTCACAGCCGCTTCCCACTTCGCTCTTCTTCCGCCTCCCTCCTCGCACCGGGGAGCACCGGGCCAGATGTGGTACTAGCTGCCACGGCCTGAGCTTTAGCCTTCGCCTAGTGGTGCAGTCCCGTCAAGACGATGGCTGACCGATATTCCTCTAATGAACCACTAGGGAAGCGCCCGCTTGTTCGTAGACTGTGAGGTCTCATCAATCAATGTCCTCCGAGCGCTTGCCTTGGATGCTTTTCATTTCTGCATCATTGTACCTGTGGAGGAAAAGGGTTAGTATTCCAAATTTGAGAAAAGGAAAGCAAGAAAAAAGTCCTATAATTTATCACGAATGTACAATACTTGACAGTACTGAGGTACGATTCATACCGAGACTCATAATATCTCAGTCAATGTTACACCTCCGAGGTACGCATTTAGGCCTGAAGGTACGGTCCATACCACGAGTCGTATGAGGATTCCCCTTGAAAGCAAATGTTTTGTATTTTTCCATGACTCATGGTACGACCCCTAAGTCAATTTCACGAGTCGAGGAAGGATCGTACTATTAATTATGGACTTAACCCTTTTCGATTTTTGGTACAATTTCTAGGTACGACTTATATGTGAAATCGAAGTCATACTAGGATTTGTTCCTCGTGATTATTACATATTTGGTATGGGACAAGCCCCAATGAGCCATTCTATGAGTCGTAGTATGAAACCAAGAGTCGTAGGAAGGCTTGTGAAGCATGTCCTTCCGTTATTTTTTATTCAATTTGTCACGACCCAAATGGAGGCCGACAAGGGACCCCGAGAGACCCCAAGTCCACCCATGGCATAATCATTCAATTAACTCATTCAATAAACATGAAGAAAACATAATTATAAACTCGTGGAAGTCTAACTTTAACATAATAATGTAATGAACATCCGAAGCCGCATACATGTGTAAGTCTCGATAAGCCTCTATTCGACGAGCTGGGACAATACCCCCCTAACTAGCTCAACAATACCGAAATAGAAAATACAACCAAGATAATCGAAAGTCTAGCCCTCGAAAGATGAGGACTCACTCAATCAAGGGTGTACTAACTCATAAACGACTATGAACGAAGCTGAACCTGAGATCCATCCCCGCATCATGAAACGATGCGCATGAGAGTACGTGGTCAAAAGACGTAGAACATACCGAGTGTGCAAGGTAAGTGAAACCGCTCAAGCAAAGTAAATTAAGACATTTCATAACATATCATAAGCTTTCAACATGAGAGTGAAAGGCATACATGTATTCTTTTCTAAATTTATAATCTTATCATAATATGACTATGCATAGTTTTATAACATCATGACTCGACTAATGACTCAAGCCGAAACATAACATTTATATCAAAAGTTGAACAATGAGTCAAACCTTTCTTTATGAACATGCATGCATAAGTAATCATCATATAAGTAATGAATATGCAAATTCGAATGATATAGACAAAGAGGAGACTCCTACTTAACCGACATACCACGATAGAGCTTACATGGTCCCAACTATCACACTCAAGTGAGTGAGCTTCGTCTACAACCTTGCTGCATGCATGGAAGATACCATAATATAGATATCAAGCCGAAGGCCAATACAGGCCGGGATAGCTCACAAGGAGTTCCTGATAATATAATAGTATAACCACTTGGCGCATGTTTCTGGGGCGTAGGGTAATTGACCCTAACCCGCAGCTTCTAGACTCTTACTTCCAAAACATGCAATGCTTACATCGTATATAACGAAGCTCAACATCATTTATTGACGGCTCAACATGAAATCATGCATGACTCAACGTCGACGAACTAAGCTCAACATTGTCTATTGACACCTACAATGAAACGCATGTGACTCAACATCATATGAAAATGAAGCTCAACATTTTCCTTCGACAAAGCTCAATAATGCCATACGCCCCCAATTATAAATTCATGCATATGAGAAGTTTTATTTTGAAACATACCACAAGCTCAATCATATGTGGAAGCATCTATTCCAAATCATGTGGTAAGCTACATGTAGAAATATTTACTAAACATACCACAAGCTAGAATTAATAAAAATTGGGAAATTTCATTTTAAACAATGTGGTAAGATTATGTCGGGAAATCATCACTTTAATCAACATGGGCATTAACCAAAGCTCATATTCTAGAATCTAATCGATTCATTTAGAAAACAACATCAAAATATTGGTAGTTTTAGAAACATGTTCTTTCATCATCACCACACATTTACCATTAATCACCTCTTTATGAACTTTCACCATGGGAGTTTTAGATTCAAATTTTAGAAAACAATGTTTATAAGGGAACAAAACTTAGAATCCATCCAAGCTTCATAAAATTATCAATATCAAATATAATCTAATCATACCCATGTGTAGAGATTGAAGAATCATGCAATTGGGCAAAACCCCATACTTAATCAAGGTAGATAATTTATAACATTTTGATAGGGATTGGGGATGGATGTGGAAAACACTCCACTCATAGTCTTACATACTGGAATGGTGAATTCTAATAACTTAATAGACCGAGCTGAGATTCCAATGGAAACCTTGAGATTTTTCCTTGAATCTCCTCTCTTCAATCCTTCAAACTTGCATGCATGAGATTAATGTCTTAGAATAGGTTTTACCTCCTTAAAATCCACTAAAACAAGCCTTAAACGATGTACTATAGGTCTTAGGAACTTAGGAAATTATGATAAGGCCCTTACTAATTCACCGAAAATAACCGGCCAGTGACCCTATCGGGTGACTTGATGATTCGGTCGTGACGGGCAACGACTGCCGAGTCTCCCATTAAGTACACCGATCAACTAACTCGTTGGGGCTCATAACTAGGGAATCGTAATAATCAGGCCTCGAGACCACGACTGTGGCTACCTTCCGTCATGAAAACTTTCTTAACATTCAATGAAAACCATCTTGCTCGATCACGACTCACCTCACGAGTCATTGGGATCGGCCACGACTCATGGGGTCCCATCCGTTAGGTACACCGTTAGACCTCCTATTAATTCCTCAACCTCACTCCATGTAGATCTAACGATTCGTGGTGGCTAACCAAGAGTCGTTCCCAGATGCCCGTGGGGACTCAACTTCTCACCCGGGTCCAAATGCCTTTCCCATAAGCCACACCCGCCGACGACTGTGGTCTCCTCACGAGTTGTCTAACGAATCGTCCCGCACGCTGTAATATTTTTTCAAATTCTTTTCTCCCCTGCCAACTCCTGGTTCCGATCTTTGAGCCCCGGGATATAACATTCCCCCTTGGGAAAATTCATCCTGGAATGTTAGAAACACACACAAAAATGTAGAAACATGAAATCATATGCAAATACCGATTATTAAAATTGAGAACCGACGTAATGACTACCTCCAAAGAACTACATAGCCGAACTGGAATTCGTGTATCACATACATTTATCATATCATAATTCAAACTTGCGTACATGAACAAAATATGAAAACCGATTAGATAATTAGGGCAAAAATCGATACCTCAACCGAAACCGAGCTAGTAGGGAACAAAAGGGGGTATTTAGCTATAATAGCCGGCCGCTTCCCACGTAGCTCCCTCTACATGTTGGTTTCTCCATAACACCTTCACCGAAGCTACTTTCTTGTTCTCGCCCTCCGAACCCGACGATCCAAGATTGCAACCGGGAATTTCCTCGTAACCGAGGCTATCTCCTACATCAACACTTTCCACCAGACTACACAAAGTCGATCACCCAAGCACTTTTTTCAAGAGGATATGAAATAATGATGAACTAAAGATAACTCTGATGGCAAGTCCAACTCATACGCTACCTTACCAACTCTTCTCATAACCCTAAGAAGGGACCAATATAAAGGTGGACTCAGGGTTTTCCCTTTGCCGAACTCCATGACTTCCCTTCATGGGAGATATCTTAAGAAATACCCAATCATCAACCTCAAACTCCAAATCTCTTCTCCTCACATCCGCATATTACTTTTGACAACTTCCGGCGCTTTTCGCCACCCCTTATCAATCAACCTTCACCATAGCCTCGGTGAATCGACTCTAGCCCCTATCATAGCCGCTCTCTCACCAACCTCAAACCATCCGATGGGAGATCTACACCTCCGCCTCGTAAAGAGCCCTCAAACGGTGCCATTTGGATACCGGGAGCGATAGCCGTTATTATAAGAGAACTCGATCAAGGGCAAGTGGTCGTCCTAACTACCTTTAAAATCCATCACACAGCTATAAACATATCCTCTAAAGTTTTAATTAACTCCGTGGCCGAAGCTTAACTCCGAAGCCCCAAGCCCTTTTTGGAAAGACCACTAAAACTTAGAGGTAAAACTGAGTGGTACTCACCCGAGATAATGACACCCAGATCATGCACGACTAACCCGAACATAGAATTCGCATAATCATCGGGCCAATCTTTGTTTTGATCGCAGGAAGCATGCAAATTTCTGGTCAAGCCTACCACCAACCAAATAGAATCATAGTATCGGCGAGTACGAGATAGGCCCCGTAATGAAGTCCATGTTGATATCTTCCCACTTCCAAGTAGGAATGTTAATATCCTTAAGTACACCCCCGGCCTCTTTGGTGCTCAACTTTCACTTGCTAATGCCTGGACACTTGGCTACGAATTCCCAATATCCTTCTTCATGTCATTCCACCAATATATTTCCAGAAGTCATGATACATCTTGGTGGCACCCGATGGATAGAATACCTGATCCATGCTCATGCAATATTCGGTCCTCAAATTATCAACATTTGGAACACATAAACGACCCCGATACCGGGCAGCACACCATCTCCCTCTTGGGAGAAAACCTCACCTTTTTGACTTCTCGAACGACTTCCTTAAGTTTTACTAAAGTCGGATCCTCATCTTGTCTAGATTTTGACATTGACTACCAAGGACCCATTCCGATCCGTTTCACAACAATGCCGCCATCTATTGAAGCCGACCACCCACCCCCGCAACCTCGCAAGTCGATGAACATCCTTCACCAACTCTTTATTTCCCTCATCCACGTGGGACACACTCTCCATAGAGAGTCTACTAAGTGCATCCACACCATTAGCCTTGCCCTGCGGTAGAGCACCATGTCATAGTCCTTAGTAACTCCAAAGAACCTCCTTTGCCGAAGATTGATCTTTCTCACGTGAACACATATTGCAAGCTCTTGGGATTCGTGGACACATCCATGTGGACCCCGTACAAGTAATGTCGCAATATATTTAATGCAAACACCACCGCAGCCTAATTCAAGATCATGGACGGTAATTCTTTTCATGAACTTTCAACTGTCTCAAGGCATATGCTATCACTTTCCCATGATGCATCAACACACTCCCGAGTCCGACTTGCGAAGCATTACAATACACCACAAAACTACCTGCATTCTCAGTAGGGTCAACACTAGTGCTGAAGTGAGACGGGTCTTCAACTCTTGGAAGATTTTCTCACAAGCCTCCGACCATTGAAACTTCACCTTCTTCTAAGTCAACTTGGTCAATGGTGCGGCAATATGAAACCCTCCACGAATCTCCGATAGTAACCCGCTAAGCCCAAAAAGCTCCCGATATTCGATGGGTTCACCGGTTCCGCCAGCTTTTTACCGCCTCGATCTTCTAAGAATCTACCGTTGTTCCCTCACCGATACCACATGGCCTAGAAACGCCACCGAGTCCAAACTCAAAACTCTCACATTTGCCGAACTTTCGTATACAATCGACAATTCTGGAGGGTCTCAAGCACTAATCTCAAGTGAGCGATGCTCCTCCTCTCCGAGAGTATATGAGGATGTCAATGAACACAATCACGAACATGCTAAATATGCCTTGAACACCCCGTTCATAAGATCCATAAAAGCCCAGGAATTGGTTAGTCCAAAAGACATAACAATAAATTTATAGTGACCATACCAAGCCCGAAACCGGGTTTCTAGATGTCACTCTCCCGAACCCAGAGCTGGTGATACCATACCCGAGATCAATCTTGGATAAAACATTTACAATTCTCGGGTCGGGTCAAACAAATCATCGATCCCCGGTAGTGGGTACCTATTCTTTATGGTAACCTTGCAAGCATGTGCCCTCACAACACAAGAGAATTTCCCTCTTTTCAATCATATGAACTCAAAAACATTACATGCAATAAGCATATAAAAACGATTTCGCTCTCTCTCCCAAAGAATTAACATGCATCATGTCATGAACCGTAGGCTTGCCTCTAGTGTATTACTCTTACTAATATAGGGACGTGTGATGTAAGATCATCGTGAGACTTAACGGGTTGTAATGTGCTACGGAACTAGTAAACACTGGCTAACTAATAATAGCAAACTAGCATCCTAAGCGCTTTTCAATACATCCTATCAACATTAGGGCAATGTTTCTTCCTTCATCCCCCATTCTTGAAGTCTTTCTTTATTTTTTCCCATTTCTTTTAAGCACACTAATTAAATAACAAAGATTAGTTATATATCTTCATTTTATTGAATTTACAAATAAGTGCACCTTTGACCTTTTCTTTACTTTCACCACTTCCACTTTTCTTTCTTTTCACCATTCTCACTCCTTACAGACACTCTGTGGGAAAAATTATTTTTTTCTTGAGCGCTTAAGAGTTTTGGATCAAATTCACTGAGTAATGAAAGTATGGGTTAAGCTCGGCTTGTACCTTTTTCGACTTAAAGAAAAATTAGGCTAAAGGCTCAATGGGCTAACTAGGATGTACTTTCAAGGTAGGTATGATAATGGAAAACTTTCAAGTTAAATAAAAGAAATCACACATCCTTTCCTACACCACATTATCACTATTTCGCTTTCGCACACACACCAGGAAAGTTCTAGACAATTCACAATAGCATGGAATAATCGAAATCTCACCACACACTCAAGCAACATGCTCAACTCAAGACATATTCACATACTCTTCAATCAGCTAATTACAAGAATTCAAACATTAAGCCTCAATCACACTGAATCGAACTCTATGGCCTAGGTATCTCAACATGTTTACAAAGTTGCATGATTTCATACGAATCACCTTTGCATTCTAAATATCATGTACAACACGCAACAAGAATTTCGAACCATAAAGTAGCGATACGTTTGGGATACAAACAAACAAAAGAAAAATAAACGAAAGAAAAACACTACTCCTATCGACTACATTTCCCTTAAGACGGTCGTCATCCATCCATCATCGGGAACGGTCACTATTTACGACTTCGGTTCAATGGGACTATTCTCGGTAAAAGCACCGAAAATAAATGCCGAGAAACCCAATCATAAAAACAATTCAACGAAATTTTTTTTAAAAATATCGATAATTTCAATAAAAACCAAAAATATTTACACAGCCAGCTAACAAAAACTCCACACAGCACACAACACACAGCCAGCTAACGACAACTCCACACAACACACAACAGCTTCACATTAATTACAACACCGATTTACAATACAAAATATAAACACAAAATCACAGGGTCACAATTTTTTCACAGGCACAACAACAAAACATGAACATAAACAACAACAAAACAACCAGCACCTAACTACTCCCACCC